>VWZX01001316.1:26925-40360 GCA_013399015.1 Galbula dea | reverse complement strand
CAGCATAGCACCTTTCCTAGTTGGCTCCTCTACCATTTGGAGGAGGAAGTTGTCATTGATATACTCGAGGAACATCCTGGATTGCTGGTGCCTTGCTGTATTGTCCCTCCAGCAGATGTCAGGATGGTTGAAATCCCCCACAAGGACCAGGGCCTGTGAATGTGAAGCCACTTCTATCTCCCTACGGAGGGCCTCATCTACTTGGCCCTGCTGGTCAGGTGGCCTGTAGCAGACCCCGACTGTAACACCACCTTCACTGGTCCTCCCTTTAATCCTAACCCATAAGCTCTCAACCAGTTCATCATCCTTCCCCAGGTGGAGTTCCACTGACTCCAGCTGGTGTCTGATGTAGAGGGCAACACCTCCTCCCCTCCCTATCCCTGTTAAACAGCTTGTACCCATTTATTCCTACACTCCAATCACAGGAATCATCCCACCAGGTTTCTGTAACCACCACTATGTCATGTCTCTCCAACACCACTATGGCCCTCAGTTCATCTTGTTTATTGCCCAAACTGTGTGCATTTGCGCAAAGGCACTGCAGTTGGGCTGGACGTGTCACCTTCTTAGGCGAACCCCCCTTGATTTCCTTCGGGCATCTTGGTGCATCGTATCTCCTAACTTTATTTATTTTGATCATTACGAATTGCATCCTCCTCCCTCTTTAGTACAGATCATATTTCAGGGCTCTTCTAAGTCTGTGTGGTTTTGAGTATGGCATCCTGTTAAAGAGCTGTGAGAATTCAGTGTTCAGGACATAAACAAGCATACTTTCCTAACTGTCAATTACCCTTAACCTGTGTTCTTAAATGTGATTTTTGCTGCACACCCAGTTTTGCTCATTATCTACAGTTTTATAAAAACACTTCTCTAGCAGCATCATTGGATATAACCTTCTACTGGGACTATTTTATCTTGTCTGCACAAAACAGAGTCAGTTCACAGCTGTGGAGACAAAAAAAACTCTAGCTAGAAACATTTGCACTACTTGAAGCACTTTATGAATTGGGAAATAACCATCTTTTTTTTCTTTCAGGAACAATAATGAAACAACTACCTACTTGTGACCTACCGAGGTAGTTTCTGCCAGATATTCTTTGGACTGTGACTCTGTTCCTCTCCAGATGCACAGAAGGATCTTACCCTATGTGTCATGTTTCTTACTCTGATTTGGTTGTTGTTAAGAGTCCCACAAGCACCCACTGCTCTGGGTTTCAGGACGTCCCCAACAAACCCATGCGGGAATAACTACTGGCACCCACACCTACTGTGCTCTGCTATACCAAGATAAAAAAAGCTGTCAGCTGCCATTCATGCCTGTCAAGCATTAGAAAACTAACTCTCAGGAGCACATTTTGCTCTTAATCTTTGGGGTTTTTTTACAGTTTTGCTTGTGCTTTTATACTGATAACGTAATATTCCTCACTGCAGTTGAGGGAGACTGGGCTCCCAGTGACGGCACTGCTTGTCTTTTACAGTACCCATCATCAAAAGGGTAACATCTCACCACGTATGTTAAGTTTCAGCCTTACCCAATTCTAAAGATGAGTGAGATGAGTTATTCAAATCTTGGCCTACAGCCACTTTTTATTCAATTCTTTTGCTCTTGAAGATGTAGAGGTTTCTAGTAGACCCTGGAGAGCAGCACTCATCATAGACAATAGAAAATCAATAGATTCAAACACATCTATAATCAGATATAAGAATAGCAATTTGCCCTATTGTAGTTGAGTCCTTATAATCCTCCACACTGTCAAATTCATGCAGGCCGTTTCATATTCTTTAGTTGATAGCTAGATGCAGGTGAGCAGCAGAGTGGGGCTACTGTCCATGCTTTTATAGATGGAGTACACACTTGGTACTACTCCCTCCACCTCCCCAAATGCTGGGGTGAGCTTAGATACTCCCTGCTGTTTTCTGCTAAATTATTACTCAGAATACCCGTGGGAACTGTTATTTTTGCACTGAGCACAATGCTGAGAGTGTTTGCACACACCTGGTGAACGGGACCCATAGGCAACACAGGTCTCCAGACTACTCAAACTGCATTAGAAGGGTGACCAGCTTGTTGGGGTTTTTTTGGTTTGGTTTGGGTTTTTTTCCCCTTCTTCAGGCATAAGGACAGCCCTCAAGATGCGCATCAGCAAAATCTAGAGTAACAAGTGGGTTCCTCCTAGCAGTCCCAGATAGCCAAGCAGGTCAGGGGCATTTGATTAGCCTATGCTCTGGTCCTAATGCATACCCTTCCACTTGGAAGTATAGGTTAGGTGTGTTTGTTAGATTCTGCCCCATGTGCATATACATCTGCAGTTTTAATTAAAGGGTCTCTAATGTTGCACACATACATGCAAGGGAGTGTGAATATGTCATGCTCAAATATGGTAATGCTACTGATGATTCATGCTTGTGTCACCGCTTAACACAGTGAGAGCATCAGCGGGATTTTTCTTCCCTACCCCAGGGTGGAATCGGCTGGGAGGAGTCCAGCATTCTTGATTTGTAAAGCAAAATTTCTCTGCCATTTATACAGGAAGAAGGGCATGGGTGTCAAAAACTGCAGCAGATGAGGATACTGTAGTCAGAGCCTTCAGTCAGTTTAAGACAGAAGAAAAGTTTTCCTTAATTTGATTTTGCCTTTTTATGAGCTTCTGACAGCATCTGATTCTTGACCCCACACAATGACATACAGATATGGGAACAGAAAAAAAAAATGCCCCAAGGGAAAAGAATATATATATGTGTATATTTGAGAGATATATATATATATATATATATATTCAAACTATGTAAGAGCCAGAGTCCACTATGTGTCATCAACCCTACATGCCACCTGCAGGTGCCTAATGACCTTCTGGGGCAGCTGAAGAGAGGCAGATGTGTTTGCTCACACAGGATGTGGAAAGGGGTAGCCTGGCCCCAGTGAACACAAAGGCAAAATGCCAAGTGACTTTTAGGGATGTCTGTATTTTGAGGGACAGTTGTCTTAGAAACATCTGCATCTAGTGGGAGAGGAAATTCAGAAGAAGCTAAACAATCTGGAAGTGGTTTGAATATTGACTAATACAATGTCAGACTAGACACACATGAAATAATGAGACAGCAGCCAAATATAACCACAGCAACCACAACATTCTAGATTAAACCAGACAACCAAATAGCATTTACAGCAAGTGTGGGAGACTGCAGCAGGCTCTGCAAATGCAGAAGAGGATCTGGCATGCCATTGAGTCACACCAATCCTACAACAACACTCTGATCACCCACTAAACTCCTCAGTGCTGCTCTGCTCCTGGCATTATAAAAACAATTTCACTACACAGAGCTGGCAGGGCCAGTATGAAGGAAACAGAGCACCCCCAGTTGCTTGTAGCAGATGCTCTGAGCAGCACCAAGGTTTGAGCGTAGAGTTGCTGCTGCTTCACTATGCACAGCATAGATTTTACTTTTCTCTACAAAGCTGCTACTGCTCTCCTCTGGCTCCTCGTCAAAACCACTACTTGCCTCACATCTTCCTTCCAGAAATACATAGGGGTATTAACCTGCGTACGCTCCAAACTGAGCCCTGCAGCTGGTGACATCCTTGCCCTGGGAACTGCATGGCAAGAAGGATGTTACCTGTACTCTGGAGAAGATGGGATCTTGATCAGAAGTGGACTGATACTTTCCAAGCCCCTCAGCACGCTGCTCCTATCTGTCAGGTATCAAAAAATAACTTGTACATGCAGAAGACAATCTACCTATTTTGACAAGCTCTACATTTGCCTTATATTTGAATTCAGCAACACATTTTTACGTACTGCCTACAGGAAAGCAGAAGAGTTGGCCAAACATCTTGGGACCTCATCACATCATAAACCTCAAAAATTACCTTCCTGCCTTCTGCATGATGTTTCAAGAAAAATGCCCCATCCTGCACTGGAACCAAAGCTGAGGAAAATGGTTTTCTTCTCTGACTCAGCATCCCATGCTTCCACTTGTACAGTCCTCAGAAACAGATTTTACTGTCACATTTGATTTCACAAACACTATGTGGGGATCTCTCCAGTGGGTAATGAACTTGGCAACACCCCCCAGATAGCATGGGAAAAGCAACTCCAGCTCAGTAATGTCTCTGTAATATTTATTGTACATGGAGGTTTTCCACCTCCTTCACCTCTCCAGCCCTTCCTCCCACCTCCATCAGGCTCAGCATTGCAAAGGCTTCAGGGACCACAGCTGTTGCCATCACTTCTCTTCATGACCAGTACTATGTGCTAGCATCAAGGTGTTGCCTGGAGCTGAACCACCTGTCGGCTGGCTGAAAGCCACAGGATCCAAACTTTAGGAGAGCCTCAGACTAAATGAAGTTTCTGAACTGCCTTGATAAAAATCCAGCATTTCGTCTTGTTACTGTTGTCTACTTCCTACCCAGTAGGAAGTCACTGGTTTTTATCTGTAATTCTCCAGCATTGCCCCTTTCAAGGACCTTGTACTCAACGATGCTGCAGGATTTGTGAAGACATAGGTTCAATGTTAAAAGCAACACAAAAACCAGAGTATTAGAATGTGTATGTATTAGAATGAATGTGTATCAGGAGGGAACACTATCGCTCAGTCTTGAGAGCTGCAGGTTTCTGGCTTGTCCATCTCAGAAAGGCTGCATACAAGGAGACTGCCCAGGATCAGCCTCTCCACCCTGAAACAGAGACAGCTGATGAGTGGAGGAGGTACTAACACAGAGCCATAAAAATCAGTAGAGGAGTAGAGAAAGTGGAATGTTTGCTGCCATCCATAAAACACAAACTGATAGGCTTTAGCTGGAACAACTGCTGAGAAGTTCAGAGCAAGCAGCAAAGCTATGGTAAACACCACTTTCAGAATATTATGGATTTATACAGATCCAGTAAATTACTAGAACAATTAATGGAAGAAAATTTCAAAGGTTATTGAATGCAAAGAATATGAATTCTTATGACTCAGGAAGTCTCTGGAAGTGGGCAGAAGGGAAATCATACTGTGTTTTAGCTGTTCTCCTGCTCCTCCCCAACATCTGCTTTTGGCAACTGCCACAGCTAGGACGCTGAGGAGCTAGGCACCTTGGTCTGACCTGCAGTGCCCTCTCCTATGCTCCTTTTCCTCTCTCTCACATCATTCAGTCTACCTCTCTCCACTTCTCAAAATTCCATTTTCCCTAGATACTTACCATATGATAAAAGCTCTTCTCAGACTATCTTCCACATTGCCACTTTAACAAGCTTGCCTCCTACACTAGTGTTTTTAACCCTTTCAACCGGTGACCATAAATCTTACTCTTCAAGCACAAATTTATTCCTTCCACCCTCTTCTGTCATGCTTGTGCTGAAGGCTGGGACAGTAATATTGGCTCCAGCTCCTGCTGGTGTTTTCAATCCCTCTTCCCATGCTGTTGTTTTCTGCTCATCTCTAGTTGGGCTCACTCTGTTCAATGCTCTGCTCCTGTTTGTATATGGTGTTATGCTGGGGTACTCCCTGCTGCAGGATGTTGTGGAAGCTAGAAGTAAAGCAGCAACTAGACAAGTTCATGGAAGAAAAATCCCTCCAGGTCATACATACAGGGATTCACTCCTAGCTCAGCAAGTCTCTGAGCCAAAACTTGGAGGCTGGCAGAATCCTCTAGCCTGCATCATTGCACGCTTTCCCTGTCCCTATTCTCCTTCCTGGGAGTCTATTTCTAGCCAATGCTGGAGATGAGATACAGGGTAGGTAAACCTTTGCTCTCATCCAGTAGACCTCTTCTTGGGTTCTTATACTGTCCCACCCCCAACAGCTATCCAGGTCAGATAGGACTAACAGTGCACATCAATGGGCTAAGTACCCAAAAGCACAAATCACCTAACAAGATGATTCAAGTACTCATAACCATCTCTGAATCATTTTGCTCATTAGGCACAGGCAGCTTTAGCCTACACATTCTTTCTAGCATAACTGAGAGCCACATAGGCACTGATATATCCCTGTTGGCATGAAAATTGTAGAGTGTTGTAATTTTTTCTGTATCCTCTCTGATACTCTGTGTATCTTCCTGATGCAGGGTATACTCCAGTCTCCTAACAGAGTAGTGGAAGTACATCCAAGCCAGCTTGTTTGATTGCTGTGAGCTTTCCTGGCCAAAAGACTGGCTGAGCCATTCAGATGTGTCCACACAGATCCTCACAAACCCTGCAGAAAATGGAAATTGCTCCAAAAGCCCTCACAAAAAAAGTGAGTTCAGGGACCTAGCAGCACAGAAATCTGGTTATTCTTACAACATTCTTCCCAGAAGAACTCACTCAATCAATCAAGGTTCTAAGTGCTAAAATGAAAGCTTTTTAGCTCCCTCACACTTGCCACAAGAACAGCTTGGAGAGTTGTCATGGCTACTGACTGCCCTGAACTACCGAAGCTACTGAAACTATCTGTTTTCTACCTTGGACAGAAGCAAAAGGACAGGCAGGCAACCCGCCTGTGTGTGGGTGTCTGCCCAGCCTTGACACAGAAATGCGATTCAGCAAACTCGCAGCAGATCTCAACAGCTGGTACAGAACAGAGTTTCCGGGGAAAAAAAAGCAGCATACAGGCCCGAAAGAAGCTACATCCGACATTAGCACCAGTGTCTGGAGGCCAAGACAGCAACACGGCTGGAGGGCAAAGCCATATGCGGAAAACTAAGCAGAAAACAAGAAAACCTACCTACCATCTCCCAGTGTCGTGCTCAACAGTGCAATTAAAGAACAGTGGGATGCACCTCTCATCCCTACCCATGACGTCCCAGTTATCTCCAGTGTTCAACGTGAGATTGAACTAGCTTTTTAATGCACGCCCAAACATTTTTTCTCTAGGACGCACAGGGTTTTTGTCCTCATAGTTTGAAGTGTATTTCAGAAGAAAGCAGCAGCTCTGTTCATCATCCTGAAGTGCAGGGTCCCAAGGTGCTTGCTGCTGCCAGGAAGCAACTCTGAAAGCCAAAGCGGCATGTTTGATTCACCCCTAAAAGGCTGTGGGGCATCATATTAAACCCCAATCCACTGCTATTTGCCCTTCCCAGCAGCCCTGACTGGTCTTTTGATGCACTGCTTTACAACTAGTCCCATGACCTATTTTCAACATTGTTTTGGTCATCCCACTGAAATAAAGCAGCATTTTAAAAAAATCGTGTGATCTGGCCCTCAGATCATACAATCACACCCTAGAATACAATGTTCTGGTCCCATCACAGCGTCTGCTGCCAGCTAGACAAGATATGCAACGAAGATGGTCAAAAGTATGACTTCTGCAGAGGAAATCACAGACAAATGAGAAGTGTTTAACTTGGAAAATTAAATTATTTGGGTGAAATACGACCGATCTATAAAATTATTAATAGTCTGAAGAAGAAGGATATGATCAAATGTTCACTGTCTCTGCATCAAACAAAAATCATCATCAAACAAGGAGAGATGCTGCTCCTCATGACATGCAGATAAGCTGTTGGACTCTGCCCTAGGACGCTGTGGACACTAAAAGTTTCCATTGGTTTTGGGCAAACAAAGTAATACCACAGATGTCTTTTGACGGTTAGTAATACATGGAAGCAAAACTCAGCCCTCTGAGTGACTGTGCCACAAGGGGTTGGAGGCTGTGAGAAGATGCAGGAACTACTTAACCACGTTTTCCCTGTTTCTACTCTTCCCTAGGGCTCTGTTCTTGGCCACTGCAAAAATACTGGTTAGATACACTTCTGTGGTCTGGACAAATGTAATGGCTTTGGGCAGGAAAGTCAAACCCAGCTTATAATCATACGAGGAAAAGATCTGCCCTGCTAGATTTGCACCAAGAGCTGGGTGAAACAAGGAGTACGGCTGAGACAGAAACCATAGAGAATGGCTCTTCATTGACAGGTCTCTGCCCTCTCTGGCAGGCAGGCAAAGCAGCAGCTAAGCTTTGCTTTATAACTTCAAGCAAATGTAAAAAACTTGGATGGCACAATGCACAACAGTGAGGCTTAACATTTGGTAAAGAATAGATTCATCTCATCCACATGTCAGCCTTCAGCACACTCCTGGAGCAAGGCAGAGCTACAACGTGAAGCCAAAGCAAACCCAGAATCTAGGTCTGCTGGTAAATCCTCTGATCCTGAAGCTTACACTTCCTGCTGTGACTTGCTCTTGTCCTTGGTGTTTTAAATCCCAAGAGGACTGTGTATGGCTAGACAACTGGAATAGATGTTCTGGGACTGGACATAGGTAACTCCGTGCTCACTTCTATGTTGTTCAGCATTTAGTGTTTCAGAAGGGCTCTGACTCCATGCTTGCCAGAGGTGGAGGCTCTGCAAGGAGGCAGCAATGCATAACTTCACAGAGGGAGTGTTCTGGTCTCATGTCACAACCCAAGACAGAGGTGTCAACAGACAATTTAATGCCCTTATTTGTATTTTGGTTTATTTTTTTTTAAATAGGTAGTTTTGTACCAGCCTCATTTTTGCTCATCATCAAGAGCAACGTATAATCCTGCTAACTAGCCTAAACTCTGATAAAGGAGACCAATCCCAGGTTAGGGGGCTTCTCATCTCTAAAACCAAGCTGAAGGAAGTCTGAAGTATGAATAATGTAAGTTTTTGAAAATGGAGAAAGAACTGGGACATTCAAATTCATAGCTGTTCTGGTAACTACTTTAACTCTTGATAAACTGGGCAAAAATCACAATGAATAAATGAAGAAACATAAGGTATCTTGACTTTATTAAGGCTTTTGACATGGTCTCCCATGTTGATTCCCCCAAGCAGAGTAGGGAAACAAACATCTAGAGCAAACCACAATAAGCCTGAAAGTCCAAAACTCTGAAACTGTCCCTGAATCAGTGTAAAAATGAAAAGCCTTTTCAACGATAAAAAAGTCAGGTGGTTAAGAACGCCTATGAGAGGTCAGACAAAGGTCTCTGTAGCCCAAAATCTGTTTCTGAATGTCACCACCAACAGTGATCTTTCCTCTCATGTTTTCCTAGCACAATCCCTCCATTGGGTCTCACAGGTCCACAGCAGTCTCATTAGCAATATAGGCAATGGAATGGAAAGGACACTAACACACTATACAGATGCCAACAAGCTCAGACCAGTAGTGAGCCCAGAACAGAGAATAATCCTGACACACAGGAGAAATACTTGAAAATCCAAACTGAAACTCACACCAGGTCAAGCCATGAACCACCAAAACAGAAAATGGGCAGACTCATTGAAGAAAGCAAACAAAGAATAAGAGCAAGCTTCCACCTACCTGCAAGGCCATCTGTTGTGAAAAAGGCAAGTCATGCTCTAGGCACATTAAGAGAAGAGCTGTACACACAGCAGGTGAAGTAATTTTTCTTTATTTCTCAGGACTTTGGGGGCTGTGTTCAGGGCTTAACAACAGGGCTGCACTCTGGAGTACACAGCCACATGAAGGGATCACCAAGGCCATGTTATCCAGCCATAAGTCACAGACAGCAGCCAGCTCTGTGCTGCACTGAAGATGCAACCGCAGTGCTGCGTGGCACTCAAGAGGCTCAGCTCTCCTCAAAAGCAGTCTGTGCCACTCCTTGCTGGCTCATTCCCATGTCCTGCTCCCAGCCCACCTATATGCAGGACTCAGCCACGTGCAGCAGGGAGCACAACCTCAATACCAAGTGCCTAGCCCAGCTGCAGTGCCACACCATCACAGGTAGCCAAGTGGCCACTGAAAACCAAATGTGAGCAGGGCAACCCTTTAGCATCCCTCCCAGCTCTTCTACACTGGGAAATCCAACTGCCTGACCTCAAGGTCCTACCCAGCCCTACCTCTGTATTGTTTGAGGAAAGAAACTTGCTTAGCTCTCTGCCTGAATGATCCATCTATTTGGACAGTACCTGCGCCCCCAAAATTTAGCCTTCTAAGGCTGTTCACTCACTATAAAAGAGTCTAGGCACCCTCCACAGATAAAGTGGGCAGGACCCTCAGATAATTGTTTGGTGCACAGTTATCCTGCTGACCAAAGAAAACGCTTAAGGATACAGCTATGAGAGCCTTGTTACACACTCCATCCTCTGCCCCAAGGCCAGCTATATCGAATGACGTCCCCAGCTATATTAAACCTCCTTTGACTCCAAACGGGATAGTCCTTGCTAGCACCTGAGTCATCCCCAGGAGATGTGTGGAAAGGCAAAGATATGCCAAGAACCATACAAACATAAAGCAGCGTTGATGATGGTGATCCATGGCTTAGTGTTACCTTCTATCTCTCCTATAACTAGTAAGGAGAATCTTTTGGAAACAGCTTTGACAAATGGCCAACTTTTAGTTACGTTTCAGGAAGGATGCCATGTCCTCTCTGCACACCCTCCCCTGCCCTTCCTTCCATGCCATGCATGCAGCACTTGTTCTGAGCAGGCCCAGCAGGCATTGCACAGACTCTCATACAGATGACACAGCAGTGTAAGGAAATAAAATGTGACTTGAATTAAAAATAATAATTCAGATTTAAATGCCTAATTATTTTTTCCATTAATCTTTACTAACAGCCTTTTAACTCAATAATCCTCAGCAGATATCTAGGACTAACTACTCTGAAAAAAAAAATATTCAAACAAACCCAGTTTTAACTGCTCTCTTGTAGGTCCACTTTATAAACTATTAGCATTGCTATCCACCCACTGAACAGAACAGCCCTGCCACTAGAAAGAAACATGATCATCAAAATCCCCCAAATCAGTAAAAGTTCTACCCCAAGTATCTGCAAAGCTGCTCTTGCTGGGGGGATCCCTCTTCAGGGTACTCCATTGTTTCCTTTGATTCACCTGTGAGAAGCTTACTTAGCCTAGCTGCCATTTGACACAGTCTCCCCGATGCAAATTCAACACTTTGCCCTGCTTAGTGCAGATGCAGATTAAATTCTTGCACCACTTTAGGGCACTACACTGGGATATATGAAAAGCAGTGCTTCTGCAGGTGTCCCCAGAAACCTGCCCTGGCCTGTACTTGCAGCCAAAAAAACATGTGCCTTAACAAAGGTTGCAATTAGTAGCAATTCAGACTTGTGGAAGGGCCTCCAAGAAAGCCAGGAAGATGAATCAGGTTGGATGCAGCAGCTCACATGAGTGCTGATGCCCAGGGGCACCAAAAATGCTGTGCGACTCTGCAGCTTTTGGACAAGCATTTGTTAGAGAGGGGAGAGACCAGAAGCATCCCTCAGCTCAGCTGGCTGGGGAACAGCAGGGGTTAATGCTGCTGGCAGGAAAAGCCCAGGAAGAATCAGTCAGTCATTTGAAATGCCTCCGGCTGGCCGACATGGGTTACACCATGCAGTCCTTCTGATGCAGCCCACTGCACTGGCAGCATCCTTGCCGACTCAAGGGAAACCTTTCAGGGCAGGGAAGAGACTCTGCTCCTTTTGGAATCCATGAAAACCACACTCTGCTCTATCGCAAAACCTTGTGTGCAGTTACTAGACCGAGGTTCCAACGCCAGCTAGGGATGCTCTGCGGGACGTTAACCTAGGGTGGCAGGGCAAGGCAGGAAACACCAACAGGAAGCACCGGCAGAGAAAGGCAGCGCAAAGCACGAAGCACCGGCAGGGTGGCTGGGCAAGGCAGGAAGCACCGGCAGGAAGCACCGGTAGGGTAAGCTAGGAAACACCGGCAGGAAGCACCGGCAGGGTGGCAGAGCAAGGCAGGAAGCACCGGCAAGGGAGCACGGGCAGGGCAAGTCAGTGAACACCGGCAGGGAGCACCGGCAGGGCAAGGCAGAGTACAGGGAGCACGGGCAAGGGAGCGAGCACGGGCAAGGGAGCGAGCACGGGCAAGGGAGCGAGCACGGGCAGTGTAAGTCAGTAAATACCGGCAGGAAGCCCTGCCGTTAGCGGCTAGAAGCAGCGGACAATCCACACACCAGATGCACTGACACAAAGGCAGGCAGCGACGCAGACAAAGCCTGTATGATTTCTCCCTGGAATCACTCGAATTAGGGGGACCGAAGTTACAGCGTGTCAATACGACTTGTAAATGAACAAACGACAGGTAAATAAAGGCAGGCTAGATAACTCGCAGTGAGTTAGTTATCTCCAAATCCTTCACTGCCTCCCAGCACAAACTCTCGTGAACCCTGTCCCCTGGCTGTACGACCAATACTAATGGTGATCTTGAACTTCTTTATAACAGGCATTTTTTTCCCCTCTGAGCTCCTACCCTGCAGCTTCAGAATATATCTTTTTTTGTTCACAGGCAAGTATGAAGTTAAATGAAAGGAGGTATTCAGGAGCTTATTTCACTCTCTTAAATGATTTATCCAATGAAGACAGCTGGGTGGATTGGAAGACTAACAGGAGTCTTTTGTGTTCAGTTTATTGCTGAAAATACCCTCAGGTAACAAAAAAATAAATAAAATAACATTTACAAACAAATCACACACTAGATCTTTTAAGGAACACACTTCCTTTGTGAGAGCACACTTATAACTGTGGGGATTTAAACACATTAACCTCAAAATGAATGCTCCATGTACAATGTGGAAGCTCCAAGACAAGATGCCAGGATCATGCTATGACACTGTGCAGTTGTGCTGTTGAAAACAGCCCACTCAAGATCTTTGGTAAATTTATGGACAGAACATTTTCAACTGCATGCTGAGTGTCTCAAAGGACAACAGGCTTTTCAAACATGGGACATACAGCATTGTGCCACAAGCTTGGCAAATAGGACAAAAAGGTGAGCGCATCTCACTGTACAGGCAGGCAGAGAGCAGTCACGCACACTGCAACATAGATCCTGCTCTGGGCTGAGAGCTGTGAGGGAATACTCAATGCTCTCCATGAGTTGGTGGTTCAAGGTCTCGTGACTGACTCGGGGATTCAGCAGACACAGTTCGGATTCTCCTTAAAGCAGAAAGAGATGGCAGAGCAATACCTGGCCTCTGCTCCCTCTTACCAGAAACAGGCCAGAGTTATTTCCCATTCACTTGCATAAAGTGACTCCTTTTAACTAGAGTGTGCACTGACAAGACTCAGCAATTCAGTCCATCACACAACAACCGGTGAAATACGACTTGGATACTGCCCCCACTTTAGGTGAAACCCTCAAGGCCATAGAGCAGGTAAAAGTTGGCAAGGCAGCTGGGGTTGATGATATCCCACCTGAAGTTTGGAAGCATGGGGGCCCTGCACTCCATGCTAAATTTCATGAGTTTGTGGTGCACTGCTGGGAATTAGGCGAACTACCATCAGACCTTCATGATGCAGTCATCATCACTTTGTAGAAGAAGAAAGGCACTAAATCAGACTGCTCAAATTACCGTGGTATTACTCTGCTCTCCATTGCTGGCAAAATCCTGGCAAGAATACTCCTGAACAGATTAATACCCGCTATAGCAGAAGGAATTTTACCTGAAAGTCAGTGCGGTTTCAGAGCCAACAGGAGCACCACAGACATGGTATTTGTTCTCAGACAACTGCAAGAGAA
>VWZX01001316.1:0-24810 GCA_013399015.1 Galbula dea | reverse complement strand
CAGAATTAATTCTGTTCAGTAACTGTATTTTCTAAAAAGATATTCCACCACCACGTACATAATACCGTTATTAGTTTTCCCCCCACACACACCTTGCCTGGACTGTCCCTTTAAGGAACCTGAGATTCCTGAATCAAGGACACTGCAAACCCCCACCCACGGTGGAGGGAGGCCAGGGGAGTGCTGGGTTTGGCTGCGGGACTTTTGTTGCCTGGTAGCCATGAGGAAGCCTCCTCTCTGCGCTTTTCTGCTGTGACCCTTGCTGAGCTGCATGCTGTCTGCCTGTGCTGGAAGCTACATGTGCTCTCTCACTGCTTTGGACTGCTTGTGCTGATTCCGCTGGGAGCTGGCATCGGGACGGTTCAGTATCTTGGGTCCTGTACATGCTTATATTTGTTTCATTTATACCTGTTATTATTATTAAAGCAGTTTTTAGTTTTTAACTTCCAATCCAGTCTCTCCTCTACCTGCCGTGTGTGGGGGCTGGGAAGAGCCCTTAAACCCACCACAGCAGCTAAGAAGTTGCTTGGGGTCAGAAGTGTGTGACAGGATTCATTGATGATTTAATTCATCTATGAGCTGGAAAAGTGATAGAATGCACCCTCAGCAAGTTTGCTGATGATACAGAACTGAGAGGAGTGGCTGACACACCATCGGGCTGGGCTACCATTCAGCGAGATCTGGAGAGGCTGAGAGTTGGGCAGAGAGAAATCTAATGAAGTTCAGTAAGGGCAAATGTAGGGTCTTGCATCTGGGCAGGAATAACCCTATGCACTTGTACAGGTTAAGGGTTGACCTGCTGGAAAGCAGCTCTGTGGAGAAGGACCTGAGAGTCCTGATGGACAACAAGTTCACAATGAGCCAGTAGCGCGCTGGACATAGTGTAGATAGACAAATTCTATTCCTCTTGAAGCACACTTACTCCCGCAAGCATTACACAAGATGCTAACGAGAAAATCTGCAGGCTTAATGCCAAGCATTAATTTATCTGAATCTCATCCTAAATGAAGATCAGAACCAAGGGGACATATGCTTTTCTTACAGCACACTGAAAAAATGGAGAATGAAAAATTGAACATAAGCCACAAATGGCAGCAGAGAGGGTCTCCCTCCAGCACTTTTCCAGGGCATGGCTGGCTAACCTCACTCTCTTACATTCTCATTTATATGTCTTTTTTTGACTTGCACTCCCAGGACTGAAGGAAGGAAGGAATAAAAGATGTTTCACAGAAAGGAAGGACTGGCTTGGCTGTACCAAGACAGGATCACACTGCTTCTCCCACTACACTGTTTCTTCTACAGAAAGGGGATTTACAAGAGAGACTTTTTACCACAGCCTGTAATGACAGGACAAGATGCAATGGTCTCATACTGAGAGTAGGTTTAGATTGGACATAAGGAACACATTTTTTATGATGAGGATGGTAAGACACTGGAACAGGTTTTCCAGAGAAGTTTCAGATGACCAACTTAATTGAGAGTGGTCACGGTCAGGCTGGACGGGGCTTTGAGCAGCCTGATCTAGTGCAAGATCCACCCAGCTCTCATGACACTTCAGACACCATCTCACCAGTTCTAAGCAAAGAGAACAACCTTCTCTTTTGACCTGCCCACTGTGATGGTACTCATGCAGCTCTACATGCAGTCACTGCCATGCTACTGATGCTTTGCTGACCCTGTTCAACCTGTTGCCACCAGACCCGCTTCTGCAGAGGAATGGTGTTCTGTGCACCACCAGCTCACACACAGCACAGCTGGGCTATGAGGCAAGGACTGTGCTGAGCACTCTCAGCCACATGCTCCAGCAGTTGCAGCAGTCACTGGAGGCACTCTGCGCAAATATCTCAAAGAAAGAAGAAGGAAGAAAAAGATCCTTGCTTTGCAAATCAGCTCAAAATGTAGGCAGCAGAGAAAAAAGTGAATGGAGATGATCTGTGCGTAAGGCCTTGGGAGCACGCTTCTGTTTTAAGACAGGGAAAGAAAGCTAAAGAACAGGGCTTGCTGCTACTGCTGCTCAGGTGAGATGCAGGGAATGTGACCCAGGCTTAAGGAGGGTCATACAGCAACCAAAATAGTTAACAAGGCACAACCCTTTTTCTGCACTCAGCAGTTGCTGTTTTACCTTGCTTGAGCCTATAGCCAGCCTCACATTTGTAGCTGTTTTAATGTTCAGCTATCAGCTCATTTGCTGTCTAAGCTCTGCAGAGACTAGAGCTCAAAGAGCTTCCCTCATCTTCCAATCCATATGAAAGTGGTCTCCCCACCTCCACAGCAGGTTATAGCACTGCTCCCATATTCACCTTCAAACACAGTTTAATAGATTTCCCAAAACACTTAATGATACTCCTCTCCACAGCACCTCTGTGATAGTTTCAGACAAAAAGAAATGCCCTATTCCAAACTATGACTTGTTATCACACTCTGCCCAATGCAAAAAGAATTGCTGCTACGGAAAAGCAACATCCAGAGAATTTAAGAACATATGCAGGCACTTTGTAGTATACTAGAGCCAAATTTCACACAGAAGCATCAACACCCACATTACACAGGATTCCTTCATGCCAAGACATTAATCACAGTCAACAACACTAAAACCAATCCCAAACAGTAGCTATACAGCACAGAACGGGATATAAACAGAGTGAGAAGCTTCATTAGGATTTCTTGACTGCTCCAAGTTCAAATTCTCACCACAACACAGAACTAACAATTATTTATTATCACATATGAATTTATGTTCTCCAGTAAAAACAGACATATTTCCAAATAATTCACAGTACCTGAGGAATTAATGTTTTTGCAGCTCTGTTCCAGATCCTAGGTCAGAAATCTCCTTTCTATTCTGGTAAATTCCACTAAGATATCACATGTAATAACAAGTTCTTGAAGCAGTCTCATCAAGTTTTTCCCTTTAAGGTAACCCACTGCACTCCCACGTGAGGCACAGGCACCTCAAAGGCAGAAGCAGCTCTAAGTGCTGCAGTGGAATCAGATGATAAGCACAAGCTTGGAGCGTCTACAGCCTTCTTTCAGCTTTGGAAATATGCTTTTCAGACCAACTCAACAGGGAAGTCACACTTAAAACTGAGATAATGCATATAAAAACATTTATATAAAAGCAATTTTACAAATGAATGTGAAAACAGCCTGACAGATTCTGCTGCAACACATAACGAGGGTGCAGCACTGCAGCAAAATCTGTCATTCCCAGCTGTACAATGCTGTGCTGCATGCAGCACAGTGTGGCAGAGCTGATGACACCAGGAAGCAGAGAACTACACTGCCAGAAGCCTATACTGCTGCACAGCCTTGATCTGTTTTACCTTTCTCCAAGTTTCTGGATTGCATGCAACAAAAGAGGAAAATGTGAAAAGTAAACACTAAAGGAAAGAGAAAAGTGCCTGAGCTAATTAAAGGGTCGCTTGAGCTTTGGTTTGTTGTAATCAGTCACTAAAGAAGGCGCATTTTCAGCTTAGAAGAAAGCTGACAACTTTAGAGGTCAATTAGAACACTGTCACACATATAAAACCTGTACTTCTTGTATAACACCACACAACAACATGCTCACTCTTTCGCCCCTATTCCACCTTTTCCTATTGTAGCACTTGTGCTTCCAATGCAGTATGCTTGCTGTTGCCCATTCCTGCACCCTTGGAGTGAATGCGAGTAGTTGATGGGATGACCTGCTACATACTGCCCTCTGGATCCCAGAGTGGGAGCAGTGCTGTCCTGCAGCAAAGGTGTTGTGCCACTGAAAAGCACATTCCTCAGCTGCCCAAGAGGACCACTATGACATGACTTGAGACAAGTCAGGCAGCCCTCTCACATCACCTGCCTACAGTAGTAGATTTTTTTCTCTCCTACCATGCAGTGTGACACACGAGCCCCAAGCTTCAGGGGTTTTGTAACATTAACCACCAAAGCTGTTTCCTACCAGGTCTAAGAAAGCCTCACCTCTCATGTCCTGCTGCTCTGTCTTTTCAGAGGTGTGCAGTGCACATTTAGATGCTTGCCTGGTCTTGGCCACAATGTTGTTTGCAGGTTGTCCAAATGAAATCTATCCTGATACTGCTGAGCCAAACAATCACGAATCCAACCAAGGAACATGGTCTTTCNCCCCCCCCCCCCCCCAATCGTGAAGTTTGCAATTTGAAATAGCAAACCTCAAAAACAGCTAAGTTACTGAGTTAATTGGATACTAAGTGAGGTTTGATACTTTGGCCTGTGTTATACAGCAGGTCAAACTATGACTTAACCTATGACTTAAAACCCTATTAGCTAAATAAATTCAGAACGACAAACGTTTACATCCATGCAGTACTGATTAAAATTGCTGAAGACTACACTTTCCCTTTTGTGACTGGAAGGGGCAAAACCAGCACATATTCCTCCCAAACACAGGATGGTGAGGAAATGCCCACATTTGGCAGCACGAGACATCTACCCACCCCCCTTCATCCTGGAGCGCCCAGAAATTCACTGTGAAAAGTGGAATCTGCCCATGGAGCCAGAATAGCCTGCCCCACACCTGCCACCAAGGAAGGATAAGAACTAGCACCAAATAACAGCGAAGTTGTGGACAAGGTTCCCCAAGGGCCAGGGCTGCACAGGAGAAGCAGCTCAGCACAGATAGTGTTACACTGCGGCAGATGAAGGAGCAGCAATACAGAAATTTCCAGCTCACACTAAGTATTTAAACTGGAGTCCAATGCTTTTTTTTTTTTGCTGGAAGACCTGTGCATTTTGCTGGCCCAAGTCCAATACAGCTGATCAGACCCCAGATGATACAGCTCAGAAGTTACTTTGAGAAGAAGGTAACTGAAGTTTGCCCAATTCAGTGAAGATCAGGTCCAAAATTGTTGCAACTTAATAAATACAGGAACTTTTCCACTGAAGTCCTCTAAATGTGGCATCTGTACACCTGCTGCCCAAACCAGGACAGTGCTTTGTGCAAGCAGGGACTTTCCAAAGACAGCACATCCAAAGTCACCACAGAAGCAAGATGGTGGCAGAGATACAAACACAGGTTGGATGAATAATGTGCTTAGGGGATGCTATCACTGCAGAAGTGACCTCACAGACTTTGACACACATACTCAGGCTGAAGTTTTACCATCATTTTTATGTCGCACTGGACTGCATCTGCTCCCTTCTAGCCCTGTGTTCCTCTCTCCTGGCCAGAGAAAAGCAACCCAGCTGCCAGGCTGGGAATCAGGCTTACTATACCTTCCAGTCGTGTGTCCAAGTTGTTTATAAACATATTGAAGAGCACTGGTCCTAAAATGGAGCCCTGAGGAACCCCACTGGTAACCAGTTGCCAGCACAATGTAACCCCATTTACTATAACCCTTTGAGCCCAATCCCTCAGCCAGTTGTTCACTCATTGCATGGTCTATTTATCTAGCTGTATGCTGGACATTTTGGCCAGAAGGGTACTGTGGGAGACAGTATGGAAAGCTCCACTGAAATCCAAGATTACATCAACTGTTTTCCCTTGGTCAGTCAAGTGGCTAAACTTGTCGTAAAAGGTCATTAAATTTGTTAAGGAGGATTTTCTCCTTGTGAACCATGCTGGCTGTGACCAATGACTGCACTGTCTTTCAGGTGTTTTTCAGTAACTCCCAGAATACTCTTCTCCATAATTTCACCAGGCACAGAAGCAAGACTGACAGGCCTGTAGTTACCAGGGTCATCCCTGTTGCCCTTCCTGAAAACTGGGACAATGTTGGCCAGCTTCCAGTTGATTGGGACTCCCCAGATTCTCAAGGCATAGAAAAAATAATTGATAGAGATCTCACAATGACATCAGCCAATTCTTTGAGTACCCATGGATGAATCCCACCAGGCCCTACAGAATTATAGGGACCTACCATGAGCAGCAAATCCCACAAAAGTTCAGGGTTGGCTGGAGTTTATCATTCTCATAGTCATGGTTCTCTAGCTCAGGGCTCTGGGGGCCCTGAAGTCCGCCACTGGGGCTCTGTTTTACAGAGAAGGAAACAGAAAACTGCCTGTTCATGGTATTTATGCTCCTGTGTATACAGCCAGAGCACTTAGGTATGGCTGCTTGCTGCACTTGCTCATCTTACTCCACTCTGGTGAGGGTTAAAGAGCAAAGGGCTGAACTATGTCTTGGAACCCCTTATCTGCCAATACTAAGACCTCAACTGAAGAACACCACTGCCAAAACCTAAGACAAAGCCAGAAACACAGAAAGATTAAGGCCTAATCTGTCACATTTTGGTGGCTGACATCTAATGCCACGCTTCATATTCAGTCATCTCAAAAAGCACCCTGATTTTCAGGCTGCAGAGTCAACTCAAACCCCACCAACTCTGCGTGAACGGCATGTCTGCAGTACCTTCTCAGTCAGGGTGGTTATGAAGGCTCCTAAAACTGGATAATTAAAGGCAAGGTTTATGGGTTTTCTAGCAAATTGATTCTCTCATCAACTCCAAATTCTCAAATCCAGAGAGCTGTGACTGCCCACAGCGTCTGCAGAGGGTGGCTGCAGTCACCATGAGGAAAGGTTGCCTTCCCCTGGCACCCTGGCAAACAGCCAAGGTTGGATAGAAAGATGAATCCTATCTTTAGTGACTACAGAAAGGAAACCAAATTAAAGGAATCAAAGCCCTCCAAAGATGCAGCCTGCTTAAAGCAGGGAGATTTAACCGTGTGGAAGGATGAAGCAGACCACCAGAACCAGAGATGCAGAAACTGGTGGCAAGCAACACTTGCTTAGCAAGTATTTGAAAACACTCATGTTTTCTACTTCACATGTGCAAATCCAACCATAATCCATGGCAAAAGACGGTACAACAGGCCTTTAGACTTGTGAAGACATAACTAACAACGCTAGCACAACAAGGTTTCCCTTATGATACATTTTAAGGGATCCTATGCACTGCACTAGTTAGTACAAAACATATCACATCATCACCAGAACGTGAATCTTCCAATCCAAACAGGCTCCTAAAAATATTATTTGCTTCATTTTAGTGTAACAATTGTATCAAAATTGTCCTACTTTGTCATTTGGCTCATTCAAATCAGCTACATTTTATGAAAAGCTTCCATGAGGAAGCAGGCACACGTCATCTGGCTCCTCACAGACCACAGCCGTCAATGGGAAGGAAAGGTTTCACGGAGGACAAGCACAACCTCAGAATGCCTGTGTGCAATACTATGGTAAGGTCATGCTTAAAGATGTAATCACCAATCCATTTTAACAAACAAAATAACATGGTCTAGATTGTAAGGCATACCAGCTTTTAAACAGTACCATTTCTGGTAATAGGCATATTTGAGAGTACTCTTTCTTTTAAAAGAACTATCTTTGTCTAAATTTCCTAGCTCAACAATAAATAAATACATTCAGTAACTTATTCTCAGTTGGGCCAAATTTCAGAGCACCAGAGGGCTAGTGAAGAGCCCACACTGCCATTAACTTATTTAAACTTCCTAAAAGGAAGAAATCAGTCAGATTGCCCTGTACTGGAGTGAAGAAACTTTACTATTTATAGGACTATGGGGAAGCTGAGGCTGAAGGGCTGCTCAGACCACAATAGAGGCATAGGGGTTAGTTAATGAGTACCTAACTACTCATGAATTGCTAGGTTCCCCCATTCACTCCTGACTGCAGAAACTTTCAGACCCATGTCCAAAAGAATACAGCAACCAACTCTCCACTACCTGCTCCTCCCTGCCGTGCCTCACCTAGTAGAGAGGGCTGGCTGCCCAGCCACCCGGGTGCAATCCCAGCGAGGGGGACCCACACCTAGGAGGTGTCCCCATGCGAAGGATGGATCCTGCACCCCAGCCTCCCACATGACCATCACTCCCTTGGGCCTCTCAGAGCCCGGGGGTGGGGGGGAGGATCAGCCTGGCAGGCAGCACCATCCGTTTTCTGCCATCCTTACTGCTGCAGAGCTGACACAATGAAGGAATTATGCTTCTGGGAGTGCCGCAGATGCAAAACGGCCATGCAGCATGCTGGCCCTGCCAAAATGTGCCTGTTGGCCACGGGCTGCATTAACTGCTCCGAGGACATAGCTATTGGTTTAGTACTCACTCAGAGAGCAGAAACATTGAGGAACGCTGTCCCTCTTTACTACCCAGCAGGCCAGGAGATATGCATCTCTTCCAAGAGACTATAGGCATGTGGTATGTAACTGCATTTTTGCCCAAAACTCTGAATACGAGACTACTCCAGGGTTGCAGAAATATTTCCCACTACCACTGTCATCACTATGTGGTACCACTTGGAGAGGCACTCACCTGTCCAGGGGGCTCTCAGCTAGACACCTGATAAGAAACAACCGCAGTGCACACTGCAATGACCCGTGCTCTTTCCTGTGATTTTTGTGGAAGATTTCAGGGGAATTTATGCACCAATTCAAAATCTTATCCCACTGCACCTCATTCGAATGTGCTCATCAGTTGAGATGGCAACCTTAACTGGTGTTTAACTGGTTTAAAGACTTTAGATATATAGCATTAGAAGAAAAAAATGCAGATTTGTAATGAAACTGTGGTCAGCACGGACTGATAGTCCACTTGCTTTGCATACCAACAAGTGGGACACACCTGGCAAAGCCAAATGTGGTACTTTTAAGAATTTTTATAAGGAGAAAAAGAAAGGTTTCATGAAGCTCCATCAATGAACTCCCTCACAACAGGGGAGCAAAGAAGGCTGATTAACAAAGGCAGAGAATCAGAAAGCTCACACATAAAAAGGAGAACATTATTAATGATATGATAGATGTGGGTGGGCTGGGGAAAGAAGAGAGAATTCAGAAAAAAATAAGCAACTGAAAACGGAGTATGTGGCTGCAGCAAGGAAAAAAAAAAACCCGGTTATTCACAAAACTCCCATCTCAAAAGCGCCTGTAAACCTGCAAAATCTCAGCAACACCAAAACCCAACGATGCACACCGATGGGTTTAAGACCTTCCCCGAATGCTGCTCGCAGCAGCCCCTGAGAGACCGTGCCCTTCCCAGGCGGGGACCGTGAGCTGCTTGGGCCGCTCTCCGGTCAGGAAAACGGCTGTTCCGGTCACATCGGAAGGAGCTCGACGGCGGCTCCATTTCCGAGCGGGAGCCCAGGCCCCGGCGGGTGTCGCAGGGCTGTATCGCCCGGGGTGTGGTGGTGGCGGCGGTAGGGTCCCCACTGCCCCACTCCGCGGGTGACCCGGCCCTGCGGCGCCCGCCCGGGCATGGAAGGCGGTCTGCTATCCACGGAGACAAAGCGGATGCCTCAAATTCCGCCCCGCCCCGCCGGTTTGGCGGGGCTGCAGCACCCTCCAACCCGCACCCTCGTCGCCCACCTCTGCCTACCTGGGCAGCGGGAGCGGCCAGGCCTCCCTTCCGCCCGGAGCGCGCTCTAGCCGGCAGGACAGCCCGGGCTCGGGCAGCCGCAGCCCGCGGCGGGCTCCGAGCTCGGGCGGCGGGTGCGGGCGCTGACAATGAGGGGAGGGACACGCTACCGGGCAGTGTTTGACGTCAACGGCAGAGGGGCGGGGGTTTGTCGGCTCTGCTCGGCCCGGACGCGGTGCAGCGCCGGGGCGCCCTCCCCCGGCTCTAGAAGAGGGCGGTGAGGGAGCGTCAGCCATTTTAGGACGGGACGGGCTGGGTGGGAGGGTAACCTCGCTTTAGTACAGAGGGACTGCCGCCTTCTATAGGGCCTCAGGAGCGGAGCGGGGGAAGAGTAGGTCGTCGGGGGTGTTTGTTGTGGCACGGCTGTGGGACAGAGTGCAGGGTGTACATGAGGCCTTCAGATCAACGTGGGTTTGTGCACGAGAGCCCTCTAGACTTGAGTCTCGGTGGTTCCTCCTGTGGTTGCCACCAGCTTGGGCTCCACCACTGCGTCAGGGTTCTGGAGGGGCCGGTGGCACCGGGAGCGCTGTCAGTGCATTAGCAGGCACTCTCTCCTTGCCTACTTACACGAGACATTTACGAGAGACACCTCTCCCTAAAATCAGAGGAGAGGGCTGTATGCTACATGGCACAGAGTGTTTTTTCCTCCAGTCCCTTCATTGCAACTCTCCGATGTTCATCTGTTGGAAAGTTTGGGACTTGGCATTGGATCAAGTGGACACCCGGCTGTGATTCTGCCTGCCTCTACTATGTGCAGCCCAAATATGTTTAGATGGAATCGGAGACAGAGACCTTCGTACATTCACTGGGAAAAGCTGATCAAAGTGTTACTCGGCTGTAAGCAAATCCCCAGAACTTATGTGATGCTGACCTGGATGGTGGTACAGTGACAGTTTCAACGCTTTTGTACAGCACTGGGCTGCAGTTGCTCAGCTCAGTTAACCGGATATGATCAGCAGTTAGCGAGTGCTTCTAGCCTCCTGGCTATACAGCTGAACATGGCAGTCTTCGAATCCATGTCCCCTTTTGCCAGTAGACATGTTAGCTAAAATTGTATTTCCAGTGCTGTTTTATTTCAGATAATGCCAAAGGGAGATGCTTTGAGTGCAAGGTGATTTGGCTTGTAATGATCTGATAGAATATTGTCCATTACGTCACACTGAGTTAAAATCACAGAATTATCAATATTGGAAGAGACCTCTAAGATCAAGCTCAACTGTCAACCTATCACGATCAGCCACTATACCACGCCCCTAAGACTAAACCGTGTCCCTAAGTACCTCATCTATGCGCTTTTTAAACATCTGGGACAGTGACTCCACCACTTCCAATGCTACTCTTTGGTCCTGTTTCCATAGCAGTCTGAAATACTCTTGTTCTGAATCAACACCTAGATTTTCAACATCTAGATTTTCAGCTAAAATCCAAGCTCACACAAAGATAAGAATGAACAAGACCTCATGTGTAGGCAAAGTGAGCAGGCATTCTAACTGGGGAAAGTTACTTGCTCTCCTGAAATTCTACCTGCACATCAGTGTTCAGCAGCAGAGGCACATGTTACACGCAGTCTGTGGCACAACTGCATTAAGCAGTCTTTTAGTTCTCTGCTTTCAAACTGGTATAAGGGAGGTTTGCTAATAGAGTGAGTCCCTAATATAGTGAGCTTTTGGGAGATGAAAAAAAAGTAGTTTTTTATTTCAGCATGTGCTACATACATGTGCTCCAAGCTTGCTGGGATTTGTGTAAGTTAGAGGCTAGGATGCCTTCCATGTACTTCTTGAATTTGCTGTGCTGGGAGAGGAATGGGGCTGTGCTCGGGTACTTCTTCATAAATAGTTTATGGTGAAACTCATTGCTGCAGCATGATATTGGCCCCAAAGGTTAATACATGTTTAAAGTATGCACAAATGAGGGGAAGAAAATTCTGTCTAGGGCTGCCAGGGGATATCACCTCCTCTGACTAAAGAAGAACCTGCAGAGATATTGAGAAAGTAGTATTATATGTTTGGCATATTTTTAAACCCTTCCTCAGGCATAATTTACTTGCTATTGTCCTCATTGGTTTCTGCAGTGAAAACAGCTGAAAGTGTAACAAAAGACTAAATGCCCTCCTGGATTTGGGCAGGTGCAGCAAAGTAAAGAAGATCCAACTCCAGGCTGGATATCAGGTTCTCAATAAGGAAAGCATGAAGGAGTTTAGATCATCAAGATATTTGGAGGTCAAAACCTTTGGTTATGAGGCCAGAGGTGAAGGTAGCTGGAATGGTATTGCTCCTGCAGAACCTGCTCATAGTAGGAACAAAATAGATGTGGAACACAGTCATCTTCTGGATCAATTAGTTGAGAGATGCTGTGGATGGACCACGCCCATATAGAAAGTCAGCATAATGGGATCTACTTGATCTTGCTGACTAGTTCAGGAGGTATCTGATGTTGATGACACTAGTCAGGTGTAATGTCAATCTTCCAGGGACAATCACGACTTGTGTAGGAAGGTAGGATTTTATAATGAGCATTCTTCAAGAAAATCTCTCAACCCTGTTTTTAGCTGTAGCAAAACTGGATCTGAAGAGTAATTCAACATTCTGAGGAGGTCTATGTTCTTGGGACAGGTCTTTCAGGTGGATGCAAAATGGCTGCCAGAAACATATACCAGCAAACCATACAGGCTGTCCGCAGTATATGTTTATGGCATTGTCTGAGAGTGTAGACCATGGTGACTGCAAAAACAGCCTTAGTGAGCTTTGGTCAGAAAATATCCAGCATTTTCCTTCTGGAAAGAAAGAACATTGTGTAAACTCCATGATTTTTAATAGTTTTAAGTGTCAATGGATAGCATCTGTGGCCTGAAGTTACAGTAGCCTTCACGGGCACCAGGTGACCATAAGACAAGCCACACTTGCACTAGAGTGGTTTAAACATCTTGGAAGATATAAATGTACTCCAATTGGTAGAAAACTGTTGTATTTCTCTCATTCCAAACATGGGTGTTGTCTGAATAGACTAACATGCCCCAGAAAGTAGTCATCCATGACAGATCCTGAGTGTGCAATGGCTGAGCATTTCTCCACCACTGCAGTCGACTCACCATGATAAAACCCCTGTGCAGGTTCCTTGTGCACACTTTTGTCCATAGGTAAGAGGAAAACATGTTCTCTACTTCTGCACTGAGATTTGGTGGAAGTGGCTTCTTTCATGCTTTAGCCTTCCCCTCATAGGCTCAGGAGCTTCACCAATATTAGTGTCCTGCAGGAATGCAATGCTGAGAAGATGATAGTGATAGGACATATCTTGTTAGTACAAAGAATTGCCTGAGATGCTGAGGTGTTTAGTAATGCTGCGTTTTGGCATTTTATGTGACCAGAAAAACCATTCAGACATCTGAACTGTGCCTCAAAGGCATCGTGAAAGCTGTGTGGCTGCTGCTAGCAGACAGCATGCCATGTGTTGGCTCTTTGCTGGTGGTGAGGCACCCAGGGGTTTCAGGCTGGGACAGGGGCTAAGCAATGGTCATGTCTGTGCCACCAGGCTCAGCATCACCATAAATGAGTACCAGGTGTAGGAGGCTGTATGTACTGAGTAGAAATAGCAGCAGGGCTTGGTTGGCACTCAAACCTTGGTTGGCAGACTCAACTGATATGTGCTGGATGCTCACCAAAAGGCTTCACCATTCAGGGACATCTTAAAGGCCCAGAGCTCTGCTCTTGGGTCCTGATTGCACTATGAAAAGTTCCCCTGGTTGGCAAGGTGAAACTTTGAAAATGGCAGCTAAGTCACAGCTATTGAAGAGTAGTCTGCCCTGAGACCAAGGGCTCTGACCAACAGTTTTGGTATCTCCTGCATCTCATCCAGAAGGATGAGGACAGTGACCTCCTCACAGCTTGACTCCTCTGATGTATACACTGTGGAGGAAGCCTTGTCCCAGGGCAGAAAGGAGCCAAGGGTCTCAAGATGTGCATTCACCATCATTCTGAAGATGGAAGTTTAGGTGCTGAGATGGACTCAGGGGCTCCAGAAGACAACATTCAGGAGAGGATGATATAGGAAGGGACAGAAGAGGGAATGTGACTCCCCAAGGCAGGCCCTCTTGTTGGTGTATCCTCCATACCATCTGTGTGGAACCCACCTGGTCATTGTCATTTGCAGTGTCTGCTGACTGCAGCAGTCTGTGCAGGATGTTTCCTGCCGCCTAGGTGGGCTCCTTAACAGCCATTGAGGGGCTATCTGGCAAAGACAAGTTTCCACCACTGGTGCTGGCACCAGCCAAGAGACAGCCACTGCAACCATGCCTAGTGAGTCCTCATTATGCAGTAGTGCAATCAAGAGTGGAACTCTCACTATGGACTGTGAAAGATAATGCTCAGCCTCCTGTGCCACAAGATGCCAGCAGCATTTGGACAATGAACTGCTGCTGAAAGCACAAGGCAGAGGGTAAAATCCCTACCACACAGCATGAGTGATGGAAGGCAGGTGAGGGAGGTAGGGGGGAACAAGCTGAGCTGAGAGGAAATTAAGGGGGAAAAAGAAGCCCTTCAACAATGTGGCATCTGAACCAACTTCTGAGTGGGGACTCATTTGCGAAGAAGACATAGTGAATGATAAAACAGGGAATGACAAATGCCAGACATCTGGATCCAAGTGAGAGACATCCCACCCTCTGTGGGTGGTGCAGAAGTGGCATAGTTCTGTACTGGGAAAGGAAATATAATACACAACCTAGAGGAAAAGAGGAAAAATAGGGAAGCTATGGCTGCTCTGAGGGAAAAGAGCAAATTTGGTTTTGGGGTTTTGGGTTTGTTTTTTTTGTTGTTTGTTTTGATTTTTTATTATTGTTATTATTCATAGAGACTTAGAGCAGGCAATGGAAGCACCAGAGTTAAGAGGCAGACCCAGCTCTTGGCTGGACACAAAAGGTATTTTATTGGCAGGGAAGATGGGAACAAAGTAGGGGAAGCCAACTCACCCTGAGAAGTAAAGGGGACCAGGAGAAGGGAGAACTAAACAAGGGCTAGAACAGGAAGAGAGGGCAGACACAGGGGAGCAGAGGAGATATGCCAGAGGTTACAATGCTGGTGTTGTGCAGTTGCTTAGGGTAGGCTGGAGAAGGCTGCTCTGCTTGTTGGCAGGTATGAATGGCAGCATGGGCTAAACCTTGGAGAGAAGCAGAGATCTCTTTCTGACCTGGAAGACTATCACTGTGGAGCAGCAGACTCCTCTTCTTACTGTACTTGATGAAAAATATTGTTTAGTTCCAAGGGTACACGGTGTAAGTAATATCAGCAGATGATGGGGGCAAGGGAGATGACAAACACCCATAAAATCATGAATAACATAGGGAAGGAAAAGAAGCTGTCAGCATGTCTGACGACAGAGGACCCATATGGGTGTGGTAGATTTAAACAAACAGAAATAGTTCAGACAGTTTATGCACAGCTTGATGATGATGAGAAGTGGATGGCTGCAGGATGCCACAAACACCAGAGGCATGAATTTGAAAAGGGATTAGACAAGCTTACAGAGAACAGGTTTCTCAGTGGTTATTAAAAATGTCTGAGTCATCTTCCAGTTCATGAAGTCCTTGAACTGACTTCAGATATTCTTGCTATTCTGTACTTGCTCTGTTTCTATGGTGAATTTAAATGAGGTGTCTAAGTTGATCTCACAGCTTGATGATGATGATACATGCAGTTCTGTTTCACTCCTGAAACTACTTGTGAGTCTCTGCTGCTTCTGTTGCACCAGTTCTGGCATTTGTTCAGGTCATTAAACTAGCAGAAAATTAACACAGACTGAATGCTTTTCTGCCAGTTGAGTGAGTTGAATCAGCCCACTGTTTTCTGAGCCAGTGGTGCCCATCAAATCAAAATTTCTTGCTTCTCTTTGCAAAGTAAGACTAGAAGTTCATATTTTTTTAATGGAAGTGGAGATTCTCCTGTACCTGATTCCAGGTATTCAGACTTAAAGTATTTATAACATCAGAGTCATGATAAGATCCTGAAATTTATTGAAGTAGTTTCTAAAAGCTCCTGACAGAGCTGGAGCCTTGGCCGTGCTGGGTGTCACACAGAGTTTAGGAATATAGTGAAACACAATCAGCAGGAAGAAAAAAGCAGGTAAATGTGTGGACAGCAGTGCTGCATAGCTTGCTAGTCTTACATCATTATCAGCACTCTGTAAGGCAACCAACATACATTTTGTTGTTTGGGTTTTTTTGTACGTGTGTAACTGTTTCTTGTTCCTAGGATCAGCAAGATACCACCATTACCTCCCCTAGGAGCCTGCAGCCATACCAAGGTACAGTAACAAAGGTACTGAAAAGCAAGCAGCAATATCAGAATCAGTTCAATGATCTATTACTCAGTTCATAATGCTGCCATCTTCCTTTTGGTCAAAAATCATATACTATGGCATTACAGTTAGAATGTCATGTCCTCCTCAGACCAAGGATCTTCATATTTTTCTTCACCAGCTTCATAGGGAGCCAGAACAGGACATATCTGGAGAACACCAGGATGGGGAGTGGCAGTTGCTGGAAATAGTAAACAGGATTTGCACACAGTGAGAGCAGGGTCTGATATCTCTGCTACAGATTTTTCCATACTAGTCTCATTTCGATCTTCCTATGGAAAGAAAATGGAAGTATTGTCATTGAAGTCAGTTGAGTTTAGGGGGTATTTCACCCTGTACTGAAGCAGATGTCTTAAAAATGTCAGCTAAATTAGGCCTACACATGGAACCAGAAGGGATGCATTTGAGGGTGCCAAGGATGCTTTCCAATGTATTTTCAATATTGCTTTCTGTCATCTTTGAAAAGTCCTGGTTGTAGGAAGATCGCTCCGAATATTCACAGAGTCCTCATAGAGGTAAGAGTGAACTTCGTTTATTGTTTACATTACAGCACTTTATATAGGGTCTTACAGGGTTCACACGGGTAAAGCAAAGCTACTATAGGCTAAACTAACTTGTTCACACACTTTGTTACTAACATAATTGGTTACATTCACATCCATACAAACACACTGTTACAATAACGCCCCCCTAGGTTCTACAGTTACCATACCTTGCCTGTCTCCATCTTGTCCTGTTTAAAGCCTCACTATTTTTTCCCTATCTTCAAGGACATAGCCCTCAGGATCGTGGGCTGGGTTGAGCAAACAGGCTCTCATGTCCTTGGTCTGCTAAAATATTCCCTACACCTGGTGATTGGGAAAAGTTCCTGATGATTGAAAAAGACAAATGTCATATCTGTCATCAAGAATGTCAAGGCAACTATGAGCTAGCTGTTCAGCCTCAACTCAGTCCCTGTGAAGACTGGATGGCACATCCTCCTGGAAGCTATTTCCAGGCACATGAAGGACAGCTAAATAAGTGGGAGCAGCCAGCAGAGATTTACCAAGGGCCAGTTGCTCCTCACCAACCTGATTACCTTCTACAATGAGAGAACAGCCTGTGAGGACAACAGGAGGGCAATGGATTTTGTATTGATTAATTGTAGCACTGGTTTTATCAAGGCCTCCCATAGTTTACTTTTAAGCAAGTTGGTGAGATTTGGACTAGGTAAGTAGAGTATGAAGTGAAAGAAAAACCAGGTGGACAGTTGGGCTGAAGGGCTCATATCAACAATATGGAGTCCAGCTGGCAACTAGCTACTAGAGGCATTCTTCATGGGTGCACACTAATAGGTCAGTAGTGTTTAGACAGTGAGCTGTCCTGCACTCTCAGCAAACTTGCAGACAATATCAAATTGGGGAAAACTATTGCTATGCTGTAGGTCAAGGCTGCTACTCAGAGAGACTTTGGCAGGCTAGGGAAAAGGGCCTCTCTCTCAGGAACAGATGCTGGCAACACAACTGCTGTGAAAATGTGACTGTTGCCACTAGAAGCTGGAGGTGGTGTGTACAAGAACAAGGTGTCTTAGAAGAAATCTGGCTGAGAGAGCTCTTAACATCATTACCTTTTAACCTACATATCTTCCTTCTGTTTCAGCAGTGATGAAATCCAAATTCGAAATCTGTTACTGACAACAAGTATATGGAATATGTATCTGATCACTGGCATTTTCAACAGAAGCATCTTGGCTGTACTGAAACAGAATTCAGAAAAGTTAATTAATTTTGCTGAAGCTGTTAGAAATTCCTTACTTCTGAGTGACAAGAGCTACTGAGCACCTGTAGCTGCATCGAAATTGCATGGCATAACTACAGCCATCCCTCCTGACATTACTTTAAGGTCTGTCAATGTTTACTGCAGAGGGAGAAGTCTTACACATTCCTCCCTATCCCTTTAAGAAAAGGAACCACCTTTGGATGGTAAGCATGGTAGTACTCAACTCCCATTTTCCATTACCATCTTCCCTTCATATTGTAAGTTTCAGGCCTGTCCTGGAAGGACTGATCAGCTTCCACTTTTCTTGTCTTCCAGCCTTCAGTCATGTTGACTCCTCATTGCTGACACTTGTCCTCTTCCACAGTTGTAGGAATAACCTGCCCTGAAATTTAACTGCAGAGTGATGCAGTGAACAAACATGCTTTGACCTTTAGGTAGCTGTTAGTTCTGTTTTCAACAAATTCCACATTATCATTGAAATAGCTACTGCTGGGACAACCACAATATGTACTTCTACACAAATAAAAATGTGTGATTTAACTTACTTATATGCTCAATGTTGCAAGACTTTCACCAGAGAAGCACTTGGAAATCATGCAACCCTCATGTACCTTCTGTGAAATGCATTTGTGTACTCTTGACTGTGATCCATGGAGTATTAACGACATGGTTAATATGGATATTGATCTCTGTGACATGATAGCCTTTCTCAGAGGCTATGAGGAGCTTATCTTTCATTTATAATCCTTAGCTGTTTTTTTCTGTGACAGTTCCATACCACTGTTTTTTCCCATATTAGTTCCTGAAGCACTATATCAAATACTTACCAGCATTAAAACAGTGTAGTATTAGACCATGTGCCTTTTTTAATTAGCCTATAATTTAATCAAAGGAAGAGCTTAGTTTGTTTGCTCTTGAATTAAACAGTGTCTTATAAAAGCCCAAATAATAGTACTGAATCATCTTCCTATGCTGTATTTTGCCATTCTGTTCATCACTAGAAATCTTCAAGAGCAGGCAAGACAGAAGAAAGACAAAAGCATAGTTGATCCAGATAGAGCAATGGGAATGGACTAGCCAGCCTCTCAAAGGCCCTTGCAGGATCGTTATCTGTAGTTTCATGATTCACATCAAGCAGATGAGCCATCAGAAGAAATTGTGTGAAGCCATTTGGCCTCCAGATCCCTATGCACAGGTACTTACTGTCCCAGGATTTTCAGCTGGGAACCTGTCTTGTCTTTGGGTGCTGATGCCAGCCGGGCTCTTTCCTGAAAATGTGAACCCCCTAAGTCAATTCTGAAAATATTCTGCTGGGAAGCCTGTTTTTAAACAGTGTCACTCCCCAGATACTGAAAGACAAAGTTCACAGTTTCATCTACTGTAGTAATTCTATGGTGCATCTAATACTTATTAGAGCACAGACTTGATCCTGTGTTGTCTTCTTTCTAATTATGTTCTTACTGTACTGAATTGTCTTGCTCTCTTTTCCCTCTTCCTTGCTTCATTTATATATGTACAAAGAGGGCAAAATTTTCTAGCTAGGAACTATCATAGGGCTGAGGAAAGTCAGGGAAGGATGGTGGGTAGAAAGGTTCCAGGTGACCATCTGGATAGTGGAAAGAAACAGAGGACACCAGATCCTTCACAGAGAGCAGGCTCTGAACATTGGCATGGAAGCAGAGATAATACCCCTCAATCCAACCGGATGAGATGAAGAGGAGGCATTTTTCTTTAAGGACTTGTATAAGGCTTGGGTTGCCACATACCCTGCCTCCATTTGCCCTGTGGTCTATAATCCATTTGAGCCACCTTCTCTGGGACTGCTGGCAATAGTGAAGTTACCTCAATTCACTGTCCACTTCCAATCATCTGTAAAGATAGAGCAGGGAAACCTTCTTTATTAGTACTGCTCACATAGCAGACATAAACCATGTGCTCCCCTCATTCTCTTGTTCTCTGAGACACTTTTCCCTGTGATCTGTGGTCTAGGCTGCAAGGTGCTGCAGACATCACTCAGACTGACCTCTTTCAGGCTCTTACTTCTCTGCCATCTTGCCCAGAGATTTTCTCCAACCAATCCTGCAACACGGTCTGAAAAAGAGTCAAACAGCCTTTGGTTGTACAGTCTTGGGAAGCTAGATCTGAACAAGGACATACTGAAGAAGGTGAACAGTCAGCATGGATTTGCAAGGAGGACTGTAATTTACCTTGACTTTACCAGAAGCTTTCAGTGCTAACTTCCACAATATCCTTGTTTCCAATTTAGGATATTGTGGTCTGGATGGGTGCACAACCAGGTAACAAGCAGAGTACTGGAAGGGCCTATTCTAGAACCTGTCCTGTTTAACATCTTTATCAACAGCCTGGAGAAGATGACAGAGTACACTCAGGTCTGCAGATGACACTGAGTTAGGAGGTTAAGTGTACACTAAGGGGCAGAGCCAATATTCAGAAGTGACCTAGACATGTTAGAGGAAGGGGATAATGAAATTCAACAAACAAAATCCTGCACCAGGGAAGGAAGAACCCTTTGCAGTCATAGAGGCTGAGGACTGATGGGCTGGGTCAGTCCAGCTCTACTTGAAAGGACCTGGGGGTCCTGGTGGACAGCAAGCTGAAGAGGAGCCAGCAGTGTGCCATATTAACAGAAGCATAGCTAATAAATCAAGAGAAGTGATTATGCTGCTCTACTCAGCAGTGCTATACCACATCTAGAATGCTGTGTCCAGTTTTGGGCGCTAGTACAAGAAAGGCATACCTAAACCAGAGTGAAGTCAATGGATGTACACCAGCATGGTCAGGAGACTAGAGAACTTGCCCCAGGACTTTAGAGGGAGAAGCTGAACGAATTGGGCTTGCTCAGTCTGGAGAAGAGAATGCTGTGAGGGAACCTCAGCATATCCCCAGGACCTATGAGAAAGTGATTGGTAGGAGACAGAGACATAAATGGAAGACAAAAGTTGCAAAAAGAGACATTCAAACTGGATATAAGGAAAATCTTTTTCGCCATGAGGACACTCAAGCACTGGAACAAGTTACCCAGAGAGGTTGTGCATCCTCATCTTTGGAAGACTGAAGAAAACCTTGAGTAACCTGGCCCAATGTCACAGTTGGCCCTGCTTTGAGCAGGACTTTGAACTAGTGACCTCCAGAGGTCCCTCCCAGCTTGAATTACTCTGATTCTTTGTATTGCATGTCACCAGATCTGAGCAAGGACTGATATACTTGCTGTCATTGCCTTTATCTCTATTTCTATTAAAAAGCTGGCATCAGCTGCTCCACAGCTGTGATTTCAACATTAGAACCAAGGCCACCTGAAGGACACTGTGGAGAAGCTCCCTAAGTGAGATGCAGGCCAAAATTCAGCATCATTTGGAAAACCAAGTGACAGCCTTTCTGCCAAGGCAGAAAGCAGGAACAAAAAAAAAAAAAAAAAAAAAAAGCAGGAACAAAGCAGGAACACTGTGACCCAACGACTCGCGGCTAGCATGATGTCCTGAAACATGAAGCAGGAAAATAACCATAAGGTTCATAAGGGACATGGCTGAAGTCCAGCCCTGCCTTAGGCAGCATGAAGCCCTGTGGTGGGAAGGCCAGCCTATAACTCTCAGCAGAGGCTGGTACAAAGTGGAGGCACCAGCACTATACTGGCCAGGCTGCTGGAGGAGAGGTGGAGAAACCAGCTTTCATTCTTTTTTTTCAAGTCCTTGAGGAACACAGACCTTCATTCTGGATTCCGACTGTGACATTCACTATTGTTTACTTGGTTTGTCCTTTATCCACTTGCCCTAGTTGGGTCTTGTTTGTTTGTTTGTTAAGCTGTAAAACAGGTATCTTTTCAGTTAAAGCTGTGTGACCCTCTCCTTGTACCCTGGGCCCCTCAGGTCAGAGAGTTGTGCCAGATAAGAACAGTAGACAAAGGAGTCCAGAAAGCACAGGTAGGATGAACATCTTCAAAAGGGCACCTGAGAAAAAAGGAGGGGAAACTTCAGAGATGCATAAACCTTTGCCTGTATTGTGGAAAAATGTCCACAGAGATCCAATGCTTCTGGAAGCACACACACTTCAAGCTGTGACTGTCTGCCAGACTAAATTGTTCAAGGACAGGAAAGGATTCCTGAAGGAATGAGGGGATGTCTTATCACAGGCACTCTCACACTACTGCTTATGCTGGAAACTTTCCAGCTGCTTTTTGTTCTGGGTGTCAGCCACTGCTAGCAGTGCTGGTGGGTCATTTTAAAAGCAATCTTGTCTTTCTTTGACAATGTCAATCAGAAAGGCTCCTCCAAATCCTTGTACAGCTCATAGAGGATGCAAAGATCTACAACGATGTGGACCCAGGGGCATAAAGACTGTCTTTAATCATTGGCTCTTTAAACATATGAGCTCAACAGCTGACTAAAACCCTAATGTGGACACTAGTGCCCAGGAAGACCTGTAGTGCCCCTGATGAAAGAGGTTATTCTAAAATAACACAGACTGTGTCCTCTGAGGAGGTACTGGCTGTTTGGCTGTCTCCTTTAGAAGACGCCAATGTTCTGGAATTTGCAATGTCCTGTGTCAAACTTGGAGACCCTCCCCCAGTCTCTACAAATGCTTCTTTGAGAGACAAGACCCAGCAGTATCCTGGAGTTGTATAGCTTTGAATTCATGCAGTCACATAAGGTCCCCTGCCATAGGCCCAATATGAGACTGTATATCCCATTATTCTAGCAGAGGTGGTAAAAACTTAAATGAAATTTGGGCCACACTGCTTGGTGTGCTGTTCTATCTGAGACTTCAACCAAGTCTTCCATGTGCCAGCTTCACACATTTGCCAAATGGGGGAAATAATCCCCAAGACAAAGAAATGCAGGTTAGAGAGTACCCTCTCCACTCTCCACAGCCCCAGAAGAGGGTCCCGACATTGTGATCTCTGATAGATGCTTGTTGGACAAAGACTTACACAGACAGTGATGTCACATCCATGCCAACAACCTGAATTACTAAGGAAGTTTTCCTTGATATATCACTTCATTCTCTCTAACTCCCCATTTCTTGTTACATAGAAGTAAACCTTCTGGCTCTTTTTTGAGGTCCAAGTAATTCCACACTGGCACTAAACATATTTTCCTTTTTCAGTTTGTTCTTGCAAAAAATTAAATAACAGAAATATAAGATTGATGTACTTTCTAATAATTTTCATGCTATTTATTTTGTAGTATTTCTGCACTGGCTATTCTGTTCATGATAAAATATGTAAAAATTATTTCAAGTAAATTGTCCTTCTTCTACAGTTCACCAAAAGCATAGCTTCAAAGGCAGTATTTGTGAAATATCCACAGAACTTACACACGTGCTATGCCTTCTATGCCCTGTTGCTTATAGTCAGGCTGTGTCCACAACTTCTGAAATAGTTGCAGGTTTTATCAATTTTAAATGGATAAGATATATGCCATAGAAAATGTAGACATCAGATCCTGTTCTCCAGAAACTTTCTCAGCCTACATAATATATAATAATATACAGCAGAAATACTAGCATCCTGCAAATATGCATACATTTTCCTCCCATCAGGTTACAAAGGCATGGCAGAGTTGAGTAGTACATATCATCTCATACAAACTTACCTCTCTGATTCACACTCCTTCACTTGTTACAAAGCTTACTTCACGTGTTAATCTTACATACACAAATGATCACTGCAGAGGCAACAGACAAGTTCTGTTATGGGATACAGAACTCCAGACAGGAAGCACCAAGCTGGCAAGAAGTTCCCAGTAACAAGCACAACACAGAGTAGCAGCAGGATGGCAATTACCGCACCACAACTTAAAGCACAGAAAGTTTCCATGTAGGCTGCAAGATAACTCAGCAGGAGAGGCTCGAGATGAACACTTGTCCAAATGCATTAGGTTTTTGAAAGCCTGTTTAAATTCTTCATCAAAAGCTGTATAAATGACTGAATTGATCAATGAGTTTAAGTAACCTAACCATGTAAAAAAGTCCAGCAGGATGGGATGAAACAAACAAGCGTCTTGGCAGATTGCTAGAACTAAGGACATGGCAAAAAGAGGCAGTCAGCAGAAAATTAAAGCTCCCAGAATAATGCCTGAAGTTTTGGTGGCTGTCTTTTCTCCTGCAGCAGAAATTCTTTTCCTTTCCAGGACACTATCTGCAAATTTTATTTTAACATGACTGATAAATATTGGGGATCCACCTGTATGGGAATGCCCTTCATGAAGTCTAGCATTAATGGAGCAGAGGGAAGACCCAACAGAACCAGTAGTCAGGTGTGCAGTAGTAAAATGTTTCCCAAGTAATGAGGATGGCTTCGGAATCCTGGATCGAGCTGCCACATGAATTCTACCATACAATATCAGGAGGAGTACAGTTGGGATGTAGAAAGCTCCACAAGTGGAATAAATTGTGTATGAAATTTGATCTGTGTTCACAGTACGCTTTGGAATTTCTTCATGAGCTTTCACTTGCCTCCAGAAAAGTAGTGGCACAGAAATACTAGCAGATATCATCCAGACCATGGCAATCATGCATGCTGCTCGACCAGTGGTCCCACAGTTGGCATATTCCAAAGTATCTGTGATAGCCCAGTATCTGTCCAGAGCAATAACACAGAGGTCTAGGATTGAGGCTGTGCAGCATGTGATGTCTCATGATAACCAGATATCACGCAACATTTGGTCAAAGGGCCATGTGTGGGTGACAGTGTAAGCAATACTGATGGGCATTACCAGGACAGACACTAAAAGATCAGTCATTGCCAAGGAACCAATGAGGTAATTTGCAGGTCTATGAAGCTTTCCAGTCAGAAAAATTGTAATAACAACAAAAATGTTTGCAAGGATTGTTGCCAAAGTTATAACAGACAGAAGGACTGACAGTGAAATCTTCAGCCCTAATAGTGTCCTTTCACCCAAAGCCAGTGGTATTTCAGTGAAATTTAATGATTTATTTGCTGAGCTCTGTAGAGAAAGCTCTGCTTAATGGTTATATTGAGTCATGCTCTGGTCTGATTTCACTTTCAATGTAATCTTTCTGGGACAATGAAGAAAGATGCCCTTTTTTTAAAATTCCTTTTTTTTTTTCTGAAATAGAACTTTTCATACAAGAGTCTGATAGTGAAGAAATGCAAACTTGCTGAAAACTTCAGCTTACAAAGTAGATGAGGTAAGCTAGATTTTCCATCATTTCACATCAAAGACATCATTGTTAAAGCAAATCATTAATATAATCAACCAGACATGATTCTGGTGTATGGCAATATAGGCAGTAGTATAATGGTGGAAATTTTAGCTCGAAAACCATTCCACAGACTCTGCAGATTCCTCT
>VWZX01001303.1:0-11741 GCA_013399015.1 Galbula dea | reverse complement strand
GGGGGCTGGGAGGAGCCCTTAAACCCACCACACTTCCACATCGTTACTGTACCTCAGGGTAAATGATTACTTTAATCAGGCAAACCTTTTAAAGGATTTAAAGGGTATTTGTTAAAAATGGGTATGCTTTAACAAAACATTTGACAGAATCACAGAGTCACTAATGCTAGTAGAAGTCTTTTACAGCCACAATAACAGAGTTAGTATCAGGCATCCAGCCCACAAAAAAAAAAAACCAAACAACCTACACACATACACAAAAAAAAACCCTTAAAAATAACACAAAAAACACACCTTACCGTTTCTTTGCAGAGAATCTCGATCTGGAAATGCACGTGAGCTAAAAGGGAGGAAAAATATATTTACTGTACATGGATTTAAAATCTTGAGCAAATTTACTCAGGAGAGCTCCTGTTCCTGTTCATTTAATAAAACATTCAGAACCTAACTCAGATCCTTCCCTGGTTAATGTCACAGAATCAGGGCAAATGAATCCCAAAGCCAGTGTACACAGGATAAAAATGCTTAATTTTCAGAAATCCCTCAGGTGGCTGAACCCTGCCAGGCATTGACCTCTCCTTAACATATTGACTAAAGGCTTCGTTACCCATCTTGTCCTTTTCCATGCAACATGAGTTTTGAGTTGGAGACTAAACCAGTTCCAGCCGACAAGCAGGGAAGCACAGGGATAGTGCTGCACCATCCTCAGACCCCAGTAAGGACCAGATGCAACACATTGAATTCCTCCTGGATAAAGTAAACACATTGGGCTATTATGCCTTTAAGCCCAGACTGACAGCCGTCTAAGACAGCTCCTGAATGGTTCCAAGCAATCCCAAATCCCCTGGAAGTTAACTGCAAGGTAGGGTGCAAGTGAAGTACATCTCAAATCACAACTACCAGGCTCATGAAATTTTCAGCTTTTTCTTTTCTTCTTTGCTGTACCTTAGGGATAAATCTTTAGCTGGTGTATGATCTGCATTCCTGAGCTAGAGAATCAAGACCAATGGATTCCCATACAACACCAAAAGACCTAAAAGATCAGACTCCAAGAAACCAGGCTCTCTCCCTTATGACCAGACTCCACCCTCTGAGTCACAGAAACACCTTCCTGCCCCCACCTGTCCTGTTTTGGGTTAGAAGAGAACTAATACTGTTCAGTGATTTTACTTTTTAGTTAAAGCTCCTTTGAGAAACTGCACTTTCTGAAACTAACAGCATGTTTTCATAGACACTGCCAGCTTCTAGCAGTGATAAGGCCTAACATTTATATTTACTACCATGGATTGTAATGCAAAGCAAGGTCACTGCTAAATCTTACGTCTCACGTTGGGGGGTGCAGGGTAAAGGCTACACCTTCAGGAAGGAGCAGACAGGATAGGTGACCCCAAACTGACCAACTAAAGTATTCCATCCCATATACGTCATATTGGAAAGGTCAGTTCCCCTTTGCTAGATGGTAATTCTGATGATCGATCTCCCTTGTGAGATTATTCTTCTTTTTGTCTCCTTTTCTCCTGCGCTTCGGTGATCCCTAAGTTCCTGCATCCACTACTAGGATCCAGCCCTTTAAGCCTAACTCATCTGCTGCTGAGGCCTTCGGGTGCAGTACAAGAGGTGACATATTTACCATCAAGGGGGTTTGGGTTCGGTATTGGGTTCTGTACATATTTGTGTATATTTCTATATATTTCATTTATCATTATTATTAAAGTAGTTTTAGTTTTATTTTCCAATCCACAAGTCTCTCTCTCTCTCTTATCCCCTTTCCCTTCCCGTGGTGGGGGGGAAGAAGGGATAACAGGCAGCGTCTGTCTTTGGGTTGGTGGTCGGCCCAGCCTCAACCCTTGACACCACCATACCACAGCAGCTTCCTTGGGACCTGCAGCTCCCTACAATCTACTGATCTGATGAAGTGTCCACTTCTCAAGTCTGCTGTCAGCACTCCCTAGCAGGTAAACACACCAGTACTCCCACATTCCCAGCTGAGTATCATCCCACAGACACTCTGTACACCTGCTCTAGTTCTGCCTACACAGTGCCTTCCAGGCCATAAGTGATCGTGGGATCTGTTCCTCACAGACACTTCACATGCAACTACACTCCTATCTTCTGGTTTTGTCTTATACCTCACCACTTCTCCAACCCACCACAACAGAAAAATACATGAAAAGATATGCACAAAAGCCAGCATATAAGGACTAGAAATAAAAGCATTATTCAGTATTTATGCATAAGTTGTACCGTAAGGTATTTGAATTGCAGAGTCAAGCCTTGGCCTTGCTGAGGAGCCTTTGAACAGCTGGGTGAACCCACTCCCCAGTGGACTCCCAGGACAGGAAGATCTGTGTTACCCACTAGCATGGGAGTGATCCCAACCTAAATTTCCATCACAGCGTCCTTAATGGCAGAAAGATATGAGTCCAAACAAGATAACACCACCAAATGAGAAAAACGGGATGGCCTAGAGCCTGTCCTGCTTGCTTCCACACCCTTGCAGCTCTGGCAGTCAGAAATTTTGATCACACTGAACCTGGCTTGCCTGAAACACATGGCAATGTTACCAGATTCAGCAAAGCCCGTATTTCACATGCAATGTCTTATTTACTCTGGAGGAGTAGGAGGGCAGCAGGCTCTGACCAGTGCCTCTCCACCAAGAATGTCCTTTCAAAGGCATACTCCCTGCTGCCGCCAATAGATCTCTTGTGTCCCCTTACAAACTCCTCAAATCCAGAAAGCAAAACAGGCAAAGTAAGCATAGTCTATTCCAGCTTGTCACTTTGACATCAGACACCAGGTCTCATAAACAGCTTTGCCCCAGACAACTGGGCAGGGTTCTTGGTCCCTTCAGCAGCCAGAACAATAAAACTGAAGGCAATCTTAAGAGAAAACCTAACACAGCACTATAACACAGCTCAGCTCTGCAGTGCCACAGCAGTGACAGATCTGAGCCAAAAGAATCTGAAAAAGATCTGAATATTCAAAAAAGGACAGAATAGATAGTACTGTTTAAAATCAGTCTGGCGGTTTTCTTTACATATAGTGAGACCAGCTTTCTCCTCTGTTGTACCTATTAAATCCCAATGACTTCAAGGAGGCTGGGCCCTTTCTCCCTCTGCCCTTTGTGTGCCAGCGTTGGTGCTGGGCTAAGGCGTCTAAGCCACTTGAAGGGCTTGCACCAACAGTGAGCAACCTTCAGATATGGGTGGAAATAATCCTCATTCTGGCAGACAGGTAACAAAAGACACAGCCAAACTGGACCAAACTATGTTTTAATGGTCAGGCAAAACTCTCTCTTAGGTTGTTTAATGATCAGGAACCTGGGTTTTGTGATATGGTGCAACCTTATTTTTCTTCTCTAGTCGTCCTTCGTGACAAACTGTGCCTTCAGGATGTAAAAGGCAATTTGGGGACACTATTTCATGATAATAACTACAAAAAAAAGGCACATCAAAAGGAAATTGATGTAAATTATATAATTATTCTAACTTTAGTTATAGTTAGTTGTATCTGTCTATATTTAGTTGTGGTTAGTCATGCTTTTAACTCCTCTTACATACATAATTAAGATCACATATCCCACCACACCGGTTTCAAAATCAACATGCTGTAGTGTGCAGACTAAAACATTAAGATGAAAGGAGACTGGCGTAAAATTGTGTAATTCATTTCACTCCCTCAGTGGACTTGAAAGGTTTCTATGCTGTTCTAGGAAGAGTTATTCTTGTTTTCATGATTGTTCACAGAATCACAGAATCACAGAATATTAGGAGTTGGAAGGGACCTCGAAAGATCATCTAGTCCAACGCCCCTGTCACAGCAGGATTCCCTAGACCAGCTCACACAGAAGCACATCCAGATGGGTTTTGAATACCTCCATAGAAGGAGACTCCACAGCCTCTCTGGGCAGTCTTTGCCAGTACTCTGTCACCCTCACCGTGAAAAAATGTCTATGTGCATTCACACGGAACCTCTTATGCTTCAGCTTACAGCCATTGCGTCTTGTCCTGTCACTGGGCTTCACTGAGAAGAGCCTGACCCCACCCTCCCAACACACACCCTTCACATATTTAAAAGCAGAGATGAGGTCACCCCTTAGCCTCCTCTTCTCCAACCTAAACCAGCTCCCTCAGGCTTTCCTCAGAAGGAAGATGTTCCACCCCCTTCATCATCTTGGTGTCTCTGTGCTGGACTCTTTCCAGCAGTTCCCTATCCTTCTTCAACTGAGGGGCCCACAACTGGACACAATGGCCTGGCAATGACTTCTGCCAGCTCCCCCAACACCTACGGGTGCATGCCATCAGGACCCATGGATTTATGGATGTCCAGATGGCTTAGCTGTTCCCTATCCCAGTCCTCCTCAACTAAGGAAAACTCCTTCAGTGTCCTAACATCATGTGGGGGCTCAGGGGTCTGAGGCTCCTGAGCGCAGTCTCTAAGAGTATAGACAGAGACAAAGAAGGCAGTCAGTAACTCCACCTTCTTTGTATCTTCTGTTTACCAAGGCACCCACCTCATTCAGCAGGGGTCCTACATTGCCTCTAGTATTTGTTTTTGGGCAATGTATTTGAACAAGCCCTTCCTATTGTCCTTGACCTCCCTTGCAAGATTTAATTCCAGAGAGGCCTTAGCTGTCCTAGTTGCCTCCCTACAACCTCTGACAACAGTCTTAATTAAAAAGAAAAAAACAATCATTACTTATCTTCCCATTTGAGATAAGGCTAATAGCATGGTCATGCCATTTAAATCCCCTTGAGGAATGTTAATCGGACAGGCAACACCAAGACTTGCAGAAAGTATATGATGAGTATATCAGGCATAACTCATTGTGAATGCCTCTGTGGAATTACATCTGGAGCAGAACAGTTGTAACCAGTCCCCAGGCAGCCTGCAAGCACAGGTTCGGAGCTCATGACAATGCAGTTTGTCTTCTGTACATCACATGTAAAACCACAGTAATGTGCAGCCGTGCTGCTCCAGAAGAAATGTCAAGTTTCTCTTCTCAGCATGAAGATGCTCAAATATAGATGAATGTGCAGGGCTAATGAAATATTCATGCTTTCATGAGGAACACAGAGGACAGAGTGACCTGGGAACCTCTGCTAAGTACCACAGTATGACAAATACAATCAACCAAACAGCAGGCACACCTAGGAGGCAAGGGGAGGCATGCAAGTGAAGTAACTCCATCTAGGTACTCCTGTTTATCACTCTGCCCATTAGCAATGCTGGCTGCCTCCTTTTCTTCTGTACCATGCACAAAGCTCTGTTAGAGAAAGGCAAGGGAAATCCATCATGGAAAGACTTGCAGTCTTTGTTTTGTCTCACTAAAACCATATCACTGTGGTACAGTCTATCAGTGAAGTAAGGCAAGGCTCTCCTCGTGGTTTCTGAGCAAGCACAATTTGATGATGATGTTATTGGGGCTGTCAGCTGCCTTTGGCACTCATAACCCTGAGGTGTCACAGAAGTGAGTGATCTGTGAGAGGAACAAGTGGCCTTCAATAAAAATCCTGCTGTCAAATCAACAGCCTTTCCAATCAAAAGGCAAGCTGGGGAATTCACAGACAACAGCTAGTAGTGAGGCCTTTTTGCCCTCAGCTAAAGCATGTTTCACAAAATAAAAATATTGGGGGAAAAAAGGGAAAATAAGCAGCATTTCCTTTTGTATGTAAATATGTTAATTACGTGTATAAGGGACAGGAAACTAGTTAGCACTAGAGTCACCTTCTCCACTGCCTGCAAAACTATCAGCAAGCAGTGGCTAGACAGCAAACAATTTTTAGCACACTGAATTAGAGAGTAGACTTTCAAATTTATCACTTTTTTCAGTTATTCTACCCTAAATCTTCAAGTTCAATTGCATACATGATATATATTATGATGACTAACATTTTCCTTACCAATTTATAAATAACTAGCACAGGTACACTCAGACATGCATATTGTATGTTGAATTTACCATTTCAAGTATGTCAGAAACACACATGAAATTGGATTAGCCCTAATACAAAGCACTGGGATGACTAATTACTATGTAAAACCCAATTAAATAAGATTATAAGTATAAAGAACTGTAAATTCCTTCTTATAAGATGACACTATCCATCTACAAAAGATAACCAAGACTAGCTTGTTTGTTTAAAAAAGTTCATATAGACTTCAGCCCTTGAAGAATCTTTTGCCCACCCAAACAAGCCATGGGAATAAGCCTGGCACTCAGCAGAGACTGAGTGTGGAGGTCGTAGACAGTTTTCACTCCATCAGGTTTAAGGCAGCCATCTTCACACTGTCTTTTACTCTTCCTATTGCTGCTCTCACAAACAGCCATCAGAAGGAAAAATGCACTCTACTGCAGTATTTAGACTACTTCAGAATTATCCCTTTTAATACTAATATCACCCAGCTGCAGAGTACCTCACGGGCTGCTGAGCTAGTCTCAATTAATTCATGAAGCACTTAACTGGAAAATAATATATGAACCTACAAACACACTCAAAAGAATGTTATGATGACAGATGATGAATGTTTGCTGAGCACCTGGTAGCAATGAACTGGTTGTAGTGCTAGGAAGTCTGGTCATAAATAATTTCAATGAAGTTATGAAAATCATAAATATGTAAGCCTGAGAGCCCAGATTCAGGGCAAAAGTTAGTTCCTTCTAAGAAACACCCTAACAAAATGTTATTATATTTTAGTGGGTCTATTTAAGTTCTATGATAAAGGAATTTCTACAAAGCTTATGAATCTTAATAGCTTTTGAATTTTAAGTATTCTGTGTCATATTTTGGTACCCTCATGTATGATTTGGCACAGAGAGACAGATTTACATAATTATTTTACAATTTACTGAGTTCTGGGAGTTTGATCTGCACTTTAATGGAACTCCAATAAGAACTGGATCAGAACAACAAGAGCTTTCATTCTTCATATAAAATGAAAAAAAAAGAAGAAAAAAGAAGAAACTGAGCACATACAACTTCTAGCAAATTAACACTGTGCAGACACAATCCCACCTCCACTGAATGCAAAGCCAAAATCCTCATTCAATTTACTGGCACCAGGATCACAACTTCATTTCTTAATATTTATTGTAATGAAGTTCATGTAATGCTCCTCTGCTTGTTATCTCTCAGACTTTGATCTTATTGCAAAAGTGCAATTATACTAAGACGACACTAACAAATCTGAAAACTGGCAGAGAAGAACAAGTAAGCTATTTAAATGGAAACATATTGTAGTATTTATCAGTAACTGATCACTTAATACAAGCTTAAGCAAATCACCACATGTCCCTCTTGCCTTAAATGCATAGATTTTACTTCCAGCTGTGACCTTCATAAGCATATTTGTTCTACGTGTTATTAGTAACTTTGAGGCATGATTCATCTAATACAGTTTGACTGTTTTCACTTTTGTAATGCTTAGCTCTAGAAAGTCCTCTCTTTCCTCTGCTATGTTTTGGGATTTGCATTTATATTTCATTAGAGAATGAAATAGCACTTTAAACAATGATAAATCCAAAACTCTAGTGGTGTCATAAGTTTAATACTTTTATGCAGTATTGAATTCGTGCTTCAAATATTCATTCTACAAAGCAGAATATTTTAGCACTTATATTTCTCAGAGTAGTTTTCACACCCTTGCTGTCATTCTGTTTGTAACTCTGTTTTTACACAGACTGGGAAAAGTCAATGTAAGAGTCATTTAAATGTGATGAAATGTAATACAGATGCCCAAAACCCACTGATTTTAAAACCATTTCTAGTATTGTTTAAAAAATTGTTTTAAAGTTACATTTTTAACACACTGTATGCTTTGAAATAATTCATTTCTTTTTGAGCCCCAGGTGTTTTCAAATCTGAAAAGAAAATCAAAACCATGTCCTTACATTCTAAACTGCAATTGAATCCACTTCAAGACAGCACAAATGACCAAATTAAAGCATTTAAAGCATGCACTCGACTCCCCAAACAGAGTTTGTGGACGCACAATTAATTACTGACCTGTCATCCTCAGTTGCAATCATTTGCTCCACAGACACTGCGAATCTCACATACAAAAGGAGCAGCAGGAATCTAACAGCAGTGTTCCTTTCCATAGGGAAGAGAGACAGTTCCTCCACACCCAGCACATCTGCTGCTCTGGTCCATCGGGCAGCCAGGCGCCCGCACTCTGTCTGGCAGTGTTGACTGGCAGCACATCTAGCCAATCGGGATGGGATCCACCACTCCATCACTGCACCGGTACCCATGGGAGAAATTCTTCATGTGCTCAGATTTATTCTGACTGTGGACGCTTATCACTGGCACTTTCCAGCTTCCTTGTGAATTAAAGATTTCATGTTCTGGGGAAATTGTACCAGGATATGAGCTGTTTGCTAATAAAAAGAAAATCAGATGGCTTCTCCAAGCTCTAAAATCACACTGAAGAGCACATCCTATATGTACTCAGCTCTAACCTTAAAGAAAAGTGAAGGTTCTGTTTCCAAACAGGTCTGAAATTTCACCTTCTATAAGATTAGCAGAGAAAGTATTACATGGATTTCAAGCTCTTACAATACTTTCTTAGTAATAGTATCATTCTCACTCTACAGAAGTGAAAGTCGAAAGAGCAAGATTGTAAGTCGAGTATTTGGAAGTGCTTTCCTTTCTTCAACACTACCTCAGTTTTTTCATGTCCAGATTTCTGTCTCAATTGTTTTTATACTTACAGATAAAATTAAACCAGACTATAGTTGTTAACTGCTCAAGAATTACAGTGTCTTTGTTTCTGGACTGTCATACTGAGGCACCAAGGTGCATGCACATAACTGAGAATACAGCAGTTTGGCTCTGGAATAGGCCATTCTTGAAAGACACACTGGTCACAGGCACTGGTACCTCTTCTGCAGACATTATGTCCTCATCAGTCTTCTCAAAATACACATCAGCTGTTCTTCTGTTGACAATAAAGAGGGCAAGACACTTGAGCTGACTCCTCAAACCTTATGACCCACACTGCTCATTAAATACAGCTTGCTTTCAAAGTCTCTACATGGGACCAGGAAAGCTGCAATCAGGATACTTACCAGTGGACCAGGTGCAACGACAGTGCTCTGCAGCATGTTCACATGCAGCTTGACCACCTTCGGGAACACAGCCATGGATATTTGACCAGCTTGGATGGAACTCTGGGGCCCAAGCAGAAACAGGTTCTTGGTACCCACCTTCAGCATGGGAGGCTCACTCTTGAAAGGAAGATCGCACCAGCACTTAGCTGACATTTCACCACTCTGCACTCTTTTCCACTTAAGTATCAGACTTAGTCCCAACCTGCTTCTGAGAACTGATATGTGTTTCTGTATGTACATTGGTATTATACACACACACCCCAGACATACCCATTGCTTTCTTGTTTGACAGCTAACAGCAGCTACCTGCTGATGTGACCATATAGTAACTCCTGCTTCAGTGATTAAGAGCTCCTTTCTGCTTCACTCCAGATAAAAATTTAAGACAGGGGCTTTAGCATCATCATTATTATTAAAAAGGATTTGCCATCTTAATTCATTTCTCCTTGAGTGATACAGAAAGTATCCACTAATCCTGAAAATCTCTCAACAGCTTGTCCTCAGTATTTCTTCTTCTATCTAGTTTAAGGAGAAATCCAGATACTTATGCAAGAATCACAGCTTGAAAAATGAGATATGGGAATGTAGTGATAAGCAAGTACCAGTTGAAAATAATCTAAATTTCCTGTGAAGCATGAGAAATGTATGATCCTCAACTTAGAACAATTATAACAGTACAGAGACATGGCTCAGCCGAAAATATTAAGCAGCCCTGAGAAGAGGCTGAGAGTGTCACACACTCTTCCAAAAACTTTGAAGCCACTAAGTCGTTGGCATCTTAAAAGCCTGACCCTAGTCCCTAGTCCCTCCTAAAGAAGTGGAGCAAAAAAGGCACAGAAAGGTTTCTGATGGTGCCTTGAGATTTCAGACACATGCTGCTATTTTATAAGCCATATAAGGACAGAATGATTTGGGTTGGAAGGGACTTTTAAAGGTCATCTAGTCCAACTCTCCAGTAGTGGCTGACGGGGTTGATCAAAGTGCCATTCAACCTGACCTTGAATGTTTCCAGGGATGGAGTATCTACCAGCTGTCTGGGCAACCTGTTCCAGGGTTTCACCATCCCTACTGTAAACAATTTCTTCCTCATATCTAGTCTAAGTCTACTGTCTTCTAGTTTAAAACCATCATCCATTGTCCTATTGCAACAGGCCTAGCAAAAAAGATTGTCACCACCTTTCTTATAGTGTACTTCACCAGCATGGGAGCAAAAGCTAAGGAATAAAAATGCTGAAATACAAACCAGTAAGGCACAAATGAGGAAATAATGCATCCTTTGAGAGCAGATAAAGACAGAGAAAGTAGTATAAACATCACATGGCAGGGCACAGATAAAGTCAGTACAAGCTGAATCCAAGATAATGTCCTGCAGTCTGTTCTTTGACAACAATTGTACTTCCATCCTGTGTGTTTCCATGGTGTTATCAATTTCTAGAGGGAAACTGCCTTCTTAAAACACTGCTTCACATAGTTAAAAAGGGGAAGAGTACGTGTCAGTTTGCTCAGAAACAAAGGGGGTTTGGCAGATAACCAAGAAATAATGTAACGCCAAGCAGTTAACATAGGCTAAACCAGCATAAATCAGTCAAAATATACTGACTTCCATACTATATACTAACACTGATAGGGTTGATAGTAATTCAGTAATTAACAGTCATCATCTAAAATAACTGTAGAAGCAAAAAGCATGAAGGAAAGTCTTTATCTGTTAACACAACAACAATAATATTAAACATTTGATACAGGTATTAAAAATGTTGGGGTTTTATGATGTTCAGGCATACCTGGTACAGATTCACATGGCATCTAAAAAGAAATGAGATCCACTGAAAGCGATCATCCTAAGCGTTTACTTCATTGTGGTGAAGAATGATGACAAGACCACCATCTCTGCATTACTGAGTCCAAAGAAAAAACTGGAATGGAGACTTACATGCAGTAGTACTGACAAGAGCATGATTGGATGAGCTCTTGTGGTTCAGCTGACAAACCGCTGTTGTACATGTGCATGTTTTACGTTGAAATCAGCTAAACAAAGCTTGCTTGGCCATGTGCTTCAGTGGATAAAGAAGTAAACAGAGGATCGTCACACGCTGTTTTATGAAACACAGGATGTCACATTCAACTCCACAAAGGCATCTGGTGAACCTCCAGCAGGATGAAGTCAATGGGAAGCCAACAGTTTTGTTTCCACCCTATAAGATGGGCTATGTTGGACTAAAAGTGGTCAATGGTGCAAATAAGTTGAATAAATTGCTTTTTATCATGATTTCTTCCCCCTCTGGCAATAACTTTTTGTTCGTGATTACTCTTCAAGCAAAACTCCTCCTTTGATGATAGAACAGCTAACTTTTAGTTGGTTTTTATTTCATATCACAGCAGTCAGACATTTCCACTGCCAGGGAGGAGGAGGNGAACTTCACTGAGAGCAGCAATGTCGATGTTGAGACGAGCCAGCTCATGAGCAATTAGGGCAGAATGACGCTCAGGACGTCCGCTATCCGCAGAATCAAGCATGGTTCTAATATTCCAACAGGCTAGAGTTAACTTGGGTATACCTTTGAAGGCAGGTGCATGCCTTTGTCTTTTGACCTTTGTGCGACCGCATTGGAAGAAGATGCCCGTTGGC
>VWZX01001299.1:0-10940 GCA_013399015.1 Galbula dea | reverse complement strand
CCTCAGCCTCCCTGATTTTCGTAAGCATCTCCATTTCATCACGTAGCTGTGCCCCTTCGTTGAGCAGATCATCTACTTGCTCACATCGAATGTCCCACAAAGATGAGTTATTTCACATCTGTAAGCTCTGGAGAAAGACTTCAAGACACAGTTCAAATCAATGGTTTGTTTAAAGCAGGCCCCATGTGCAGATGTAATAAAATGTGCTTACCTTTGTCCTCCATGCAATGTAAAAGTGATGTGAAACTGTAGAGTTTGAATAAACTATCAGGCAGTGCCCATTTTATTCTCTGAAGGCAGCAATAAATTTATATTGACATGGAAAAATAAGTATTACTGAAGTGTTGACACTACCCTTTGGGGAAAAACTCCACTCTCAAATGCAGTCTTTCTCTCCTTTATGAAATGAGCTAGACCTGCATGTAAAGTAAGTTCATTTTCACTCCTTCCCTGCTGTGACTTGTTCAAAAGCCCTGGAAATCAATGGATGTTTTTTCCATCAATTTCCAGTTGTCTTGTGATCATAGCATGTTCAACACATGCTACACCAAAGCACATACTGGAGTACCTATCTCTGTCCCTAGTGAGTAGAGTTGTCACAGAAGGAAGATGATATTTAGTCTGCTTATGGCACAGGAGATATGGCCAACTTCACTGACAGTGAGATGTGTCACATCATCTCTCTTTGCCTCAGTTTTCTTTGTAGATGGTGACCACTGTCTTTGTGAAGAGATACTTCATAATACACAGGTAGAAAACTCTATTAACCTGTGAGCTATAATCAACATTAACCTGATAAATTCATACAGAAAGAGAATCTGTTATTGTTGTGGGATTGTTCATATGCCATCACAGTCAGTGCTTGTGCTGGAAGAAGTGGGAATGTAGATGGTCTCACATTAACAGTCAGAGAGGACATATGCTGAGGAACCCTATGCAAATACAGACCTGGAGAATCTTCATCTTTGAATGGGTTCTATGTGAGCAGGATTTAGTGCTGGAGGAGTCCCTGCATGAGAATATCAGAGCTGGTCCCTCCACCAGACTGTATTTGGGGACAGAATAGCCCTTAAGATATATGTGCTCCTAGCCTTGTTTGCCTCACCTTTCTTTTGTGAAATCCTCTTAATGAAAGACTGAGTAAGCAGAAGTCTTCGCAAGGGTGCTGTGGAAAGATGGGCTGTGGAGGCCAGCCCTGGACTGCCACGGCAACAAAGCTGCACTGCAGTCCATTTGCTTTGATTATGAAGGAAATGTTTATACATGATTGTATAGTCATTGTAGTTGTCTTAGCCAGTTTCTAAAAAGCATGACCAAGACTTATGAAGAGGAGAAAATGTGGGCCAGACTCAGCATGTAGTTAGAACTAAGGTTCACAGCTATACATAAAAACACAGGAAGGGGAGAAGATCAGAAAGCTAGAAAATGTAACCTAGACCAGTAATTGACATACTCCTCACACCTCTCCTAACCTTTTGTACCTCTTAGCCTTTATACTTCCCCTTGCTTCTCATGCCCTAGAGCACCTCCTCACCAACAGCCATTTTTGGATCACCTTTGACTGCAGCTGCCCTGCAGTGTGCCCCTTAAGCAAGGCAGGGATCACAAAGATTGCAAAGGGAACACAGTCTACCAGATGATAGCTTATGCAGTGCTGGGATATTCCTGGAGCAAAAAGGCTCTGTGGTCATCTGTGAACTGATACAGCTGTCCATGAACAAGTAATCCTATAGACAAAACTGGGAGACATGCCTTAGGAAATCAATTGCTGAGCCATATCTTTTATTGCAGACATCTTCAGATCTTGTCTAGTAGCCTTCTAAGAGGTCAATGCAAGCTATTTATTTTGTGACTGACATAATTTGTCAATTTGTTTTTAAAACCAGTTTAATTTTCTTCTTGAAAAACTGGTTTCCCAGTAACTTTAATTTCTACCACAAACTTCACATAAATACTTTACATTTCAAGAAAGACCTGCAAACTATATGCTGGATATCCTTGGCAAAGTCTTCCTCTAAGTGGAATCAGTGGTAAACAGCTCCAGTACAATCACTGCTGTGGCCCTGCCAGTAGATGTTCTACGCTCCCTGTTAATGGCATCAAAACCAGGACTGAGTTCAATGCTTGTTTGAACTATAACAGAATGCAAGTAAGGAGGTTGTTTACAGAAAATACTAAGAGAAAACAGTATTATAGGAGATATCACAACAGTGGCAACATGAAAAATTTGATGAGAGAAACCACTCATGTTGTGCTCATAAACAAGGGCAATATCTATCAAATGGAGCAAAGTCAATTAACTGGCATTTATACTTGATACAAAATCAAAAGCCACAGTGTACTTGATTCTCAAATTGTGAGAAGGAAGGCACACTGATGTAAGGCAGAGATTAGAACGTGGTACAGAAAAAAAAAAATAGAATAATTGTATAGCACAGATAAAGGCACTAAGCATAATTGTCTCTGGTTTTATTTTTTTTCCCCCTTCCTTTGAATTCTATTACCTCCATAGTCTCTATGGGAACAGAAAGGGTTCACTGAAAGTGAGGTGGGCTGTTGGTAAGTAATCATGACCACAATGGATAAAAATTAGCAGCTCTTGTTATTTCAAATAAAAATTACCTGGTTACTCTTCATTGTGTCTATCACTCAAGAAAGAACAGAAAAAGGTTATTCTGGTTCACCACATTTAAAAACATTGAAGGAATTACACATACTAAAGACTTCCAAAACTAGAAATACCAAGGCAAAACAGTTAGTTTAATTTGTGAGCAAAGTAAAATATATAATAATATAACTTAATGAAAAGAATACAACTACAAACAATGTTGAACAATGCTAATCTACATAAAGTGCCGCAGCAAATGGTACAAAAATAAACAAGAGAGACAGACAAATTTTAGTTAGGTTAATATAAGGCATAGAGAAGACATCGATAGACAACTAGTATGACAAACTGAAGACTTGAAGGTAATATAATTCAAGTGGTAGGATTAATATATTTAATTTTACAAAGCTGAGTGATATTCTTTTTTTTATTAAGATTTTTTTTATTGCTTGCCTGATTCTATTTGCATTGTTTATCGTAGTGATTAAAGTAAACACTGGAGGAATGATTCATTACTTGAAGCTACTCTCCTTAAGTCACAGGTTCCAAATAATAATTCATTGTTTCCTATTTACTGCATGAGTTACTCTTACAGAGAAAGAAACCCATGCTAAGATTAATAAGTGACTTGCCCACACTTTGCTGGGCAAAGAATTAGTGAACTTTGTTCTACACACAGCTACAATCGCTGGAAATGATGGAAAAGCTGAACTTAGACCTCTGAGACAACTGTCAGGGACAGAGATTTTTTTCAGTTTTTTCTTACCTCCCTAAGCTCCTTGCACTCTCTCTTCTTTTTATCAAAAAAGCAGTTACATGTCATCCTTGTACTTTGTGCAGAGCTACATGGTGGAAAAAGGCTTTCCTTATTTCTCTAAGTCCCTGAAGACAGTGTATGGGGAGCAGAGAGCCCAGAGGGAGAAGCTGAAAAAGTGAAGTAATAATGACAGGAACTGCACATGAGCGTACTGGCGATGAACACTCTCTGTCTGTTTATGGTGTTAAATTTGCCTTCTGTTTCCCACAATCAGCATAAATGTTCTACACATGAACAAAAAGCAACAAAAGGGCAGGCCACTCTAGTTCCAGCAAATGACATTACTAACATAACATGTTACCCTATTCATGCTAGTGATCCAGTCATTGATTAATTGTCTTAGTAGTAGTTACTGTAACTCTCATTGTGAGTTTCCCTGCAACCTTGGCAAACCTCTCTGTGCAATTAGCAGTGCTTGGCTTTGCCGCCAGTTTTTAAACAGTCTGATCTAAAACACATCTCAGACTGCTCCAATACATAAGGTAGACACTTTCAGCCGTTCAGTGCATGTGCCAATAAGATTCATTGTTAACGACTTGGGAACACAGACCCTGGTATCAGTAGGAGTTGAAACGCCACATCTTCTCCACTCTTCACTAATGGATTCAGGCACTTGCAAAGACAAACTCTATTTAGCTCTTGATTTTAACTACACCCAGGAGGAGAACAGCCATGAAGTCTAAGCTCTTCTATATTCTGAAAAAGTGTCAAGTAGCGATAAGGCTCTTGAACAACACTGCTTTTCTGCAATGTACTGGTCATGCAGGTGCTAGACGCTTGCTGGACAAAGTAATTTAAAAGGTATTTGTACAAACACATCATCGCATTCAAATTTCATCATTATCCTGGATTCCCTGAAGACAGACTTTAGAGCAACTCATGGAACTCATAGTGATGATAGTTTTCCATCCTTGTAAATCAGCCAATATTCTAACACTAAGGCAGCCAGCTGCCACTATCACAGCTACACAGAACAAGCACTGATCCAGTCTATCTCGTCTACAAAGGATAGGTGGGACACTGAAGCAAATAATTTGTCTTTGTGGTATTTATTTACCAAAAGCTTTTCAATGCAGAAAGCCACAGAGTACAATGCTTTCCTGTTTAACATTTCTAGTAAAACACTGGTCTGAGGTCATGGTGAGCTGTTAGCAGAAGTATATTAAACAGTTTTCAATTGAAAATTTGAAAAAAAAGTGTATGCAACACTAGAAAAACACTCAGTTCAGGAAGCAGCACAGTGGTTTAAAACACTTTGAAACAGCTGTTCTGGAGTCACAAAGAAAGTCTATGATTTCAAGCCTGAACAAAGCTGTTAGAGTATTGTGTTTCAGTCTCAGGAAAAGATAGTACTGCCATTACCAAAGATACAGGGAAACAGATAAGAATCTGTATGAAAATCCATTGCAGCTATTTGTTCATTGTCTGATAATAAAAATCAAGTTGTCAGTCTTCTTTTAAGAGCACAATCTTCTATGGTCCCAGGCCTTCAGCAGCCCATCTGGTAGGCTACATCTTACAACAGGTTGTCAGAACTTCTGATGTTACTTAATCCAACCACCTTACAAGAAAGAAAACTGGGGTTGCAGGCTTTAGTTCTCTGATTACCTGCATAGGTTGCTGGGGACCCCAGGAAAGTTCAAACAGCAAATGAACAAGGAATCTGAATATGGCTCTTCTGAAAGGGAAAGGGTTTTCTTTAAGAAGATCCTCTACGTGGGAAAGATTCACTTATATGAATTACATCCAACCAGCTCAGAATACCAATTAAAAGAAGCAATGAGCAAGGTTAGGACAATGCAAAAATTTCCGCATTTTTTGAAAGATTCCCTGCACACCCTGTTTTTCTGTCGCATCAAGAACTGTCCTACTTGCAAAGCACATGCTTTGTTAAACAGTTTTACTGCATTTTGCTCTGGGCTTCAGTTGGAAAATTCTAAACATTATGCCACCTGTGTGCCATTTTCCATTACCTGGCACATTGCAAGGATGTACACAACTGGTAATTGTCTCTCTGTGGTAAGAGAAGGTTGCTGACTCTGGCTATGCTACTACAACTTGCTTTTGCACTGGGGCTAAGTACAGGTAGTGGGATTAGGATAAAACCTGACCAGACAAATGGCTCTTTTCCAGATACTTTGCACTGCTTGACAGGCAAAACACAACAGAAAACTTGTCTTTACATAAAGGAACTCAAACAGAAACTTGTTGTGAAAGCAATGTGGCTCAATTAAAACTCTGTGAATAATTGTACCCTTTGGATTGCGTTAGCTGCTGGACACTGCACAGAACTTTAAGGACATGGACTGTTTTTCATTTCTTATTGAGGGAGAAAGTTTCCCTTTATTTTCTCAAGTCTTAAAAAGCAAAAGCAGTTGTACACCTTTTTTGATGGCAATGAACTTGCACTTCTGAAGTGAAACCTAATTTGTGTATTGAATAAAGCAAATGAATACATAAGCAATACTTCCTTCTCTCCTCCAGGGTCGGTAGGAAAGAAAACCCAGTTGCAGTTTCAGGAGGAAATAAAATCTATGTCTTCAATGAGCATTCAAAATCACTGAAATACATAAGAATTCTGAGAGAGAGAAAATAAACCAAACTAGATTTTTTCTCTTCCTATTTTAGCACCTATAGAAGTGATTATCCAGTTGTTGAATTCCAGCAGGAATATTTGTTTAATGAACCAAGAGTAAAATAATTGTTAAGCTTTACAGAGTTCCCTTTTGTTATGGTTTGGGTTAAAACAGTTTCTGTTCAGTGACTGTATTTTCAAAAGGTATTCCATACCATATACAGGAATTACTCGGTTATCTGCTCAACAGGACTGTCCCTTTAAGAAACCAGAGATTCCTGAATCTTAAGGACACTGCCCCCCCAACCCCAAAGGGGGGAAGCCAGGGGAATTTTGGGAGTTTTCTGCTGGACTTTTGTTAACTGGACCATGAGGAAATTCTCTCTGCTGGGACCTGGGTGTTGTTGGACGCTGTCTGTGTTAGCTGGGACCTGTATCGTGCTGAGAGTCTCTCTCTCTCTCTGCTGGGAGCTGCTATGGGGGACTGAGAGAAGCTGCTGTGCTGGCATCGGGATGGTTCAGTATTTTGGGTCCTGTATATGTTTATATTTGTTTTCATTTATATTTGTTGTTATTATTAAAACAGTTTTTAGGTTTTTTACTTCCAATCCAGTCTCTCCTTTAACTGCTGTGAGTTAAGAGGTCAGGAAAAATAAGCCTCTCTAACCCACCACACCTTTGAAATTTCTCAGCATGTTACTGCAGAGTTTTAGCCCCAGTATTAGCTAGGAAAAAAATATAAAACCCAATCTTAAAATAAAAATGAACAGCTGAATTTATAGGTTGTTCTTCAGAAGAATGTTTAAAAGAAAAACAAAAGATAAAGGGTTTCCCGATTAGGTGAGACTGGAGGAGGAATAAGATAACTCCATTTCCCCCCAGGTTTGCCAATGCAGTTCCAAGAGGTGGGAACTGGCATTCCTGCACTTGGCCAAGGACTGTAGCTCAGGTCAACTTTCTTGCAGTTGTTTTGCAGGTAGGCACTGGCTCAGTTGCTTCCAATATATAAATAATGTACAAACACCATGAGTGAAGGCAAAAGAGCAAATTTAAATGGTGGGTTTGAATGATTATATTGCTATTTAAGTAATTGGTTTTCCTGAAATACATATACATTTTTTTCTTTTACTTTCCTCACTTTCAGAATCCTTCTATGGACTGATTTTTTTCATACCAAATGAAGGATTGGGCTGTTCATCCAGCTTCAGGACTCCTTTGGGATTCTTACCTAAGAAGTTTCTTCCTGCAAATATAGCAATACATAAAATATGCTCGTACCACAAAACTACTGAGGACATCAGATATGTCTTTCCAAGAAATGATGGAACCACATTTTTTCATTGCTGTAAAGGCCATAGGAAGGCCACCAGGCCTGTGTAGCTCAGCCTAGAAGTGAAAGCCACAGTCAGTTCTCATGACTGTAAGATCACATTGCGGTGCGCCTCAAAGGTACCAGGAGAGCCATGACTAAAAATAACAGCATCTAAAGCTCTAACTAGATTTGTGATGAATTCAACAAACCTAAATATAAATCTACACAAAATTGTGCCTGTGTGCAGCATTGCACTCTCACCTGACCCGTGTGGTATTTATGATGGTTCAGAACACTTCTTCAATACCTGCAAGACTCAGAGACAGACACAGACTCTGGAAACATGGACTAGCCTGCATGGTGCAGAGTCCAACCCCCTCTTCCTTCACATCACAGAAACACAATGTGTGTGGCAGCTCATCTCGGCTATCTGATGTAAGTTGGTTGATAAATATCCTTCTGCAAATTAACACATTTACCCCCAGGAGACCAGAAGGACAAGGGAAAACAATACCTCAACACAGGTAGTCTTAAAATAATGACTGCTTTGCTTTTAGATACTCTCACTGACGGTGCTAGCAAGTGAGAAGGTGAGGGAGGCTGTAGGGTATTTCAGGCTGCTGCTCCCAGCTGGGTAGAACTGCAGGTGAAGATAAGGGAGAAAAAAAACATGGGGCAGGTATCCTTGAAGAAAAGCAGAATAAATAAAACTGTGTATGGTGAGAAATAAAGCATGAATTCATGGTTGGAAATTGTCTTGAGGAAAAAAAAATTTAAAAAGTTTTTCAGTTTTGCCAAACAAGTTTTAAGGAAACAAGATTATTAAGATTATTTATTTAAGATTAAATTGTTTATAGGCTTCTGGTAGTTTCCATTGTTATTTCCATTGAATCTCGTAACTCTGGTTTCAGAGTTGCAAGTGCTGACAGCTCTAAGAAAGACTACCTGCTTTCCAGTGTGTCTTTGTAAGAAAGGTTCTCTCTAGGGAGTGAATAAGGGTTTTGCAAGGTAAGAAGGAAAGACTACATAAAAGGAGGAAAAAAAGCACATCAAGATGTTTGTTTAAAGTGCATGCATATTCTTCCAAAGTATTGAACTGCTAAACAGCTGTCAGACTTACTGTGACACTTGACCTTTGAACTATGTTTCACACTACAGCCCTATACTTCAGAAAAGCACAGGTTGAAAGAATTCTGCCAATGTAGATATATTTTCCTTTCTTCTCAGAGAATGAGTTGTCATTAGTCCCTCTAGTGATACTTCAAAAACAGTTAGCTCTTGGCTTTTGAACTAATATTTTTGAGAGTACTGAGGCTGACAGCTGGTACCAGAGATTCTTACTCCAAAAAGGGAGGTAAAATAAAATTCAAAAAAGTCTTTGTGTTTAGGTAAAAATATTCTGGTTTGGGTTAGAACAGAATTAATTCTGTTCAGTGACTTTGTTTTCTATAAGGTATTCCATCCCATGTAAACTGAACTGCCCCTTTAAGAAACCTGAAACTCCTGAATCCCAAGCCCAGGCATCTGGGGAGGGATCCTGCCCCCCAGGAAATTCTGGGAGTGTGCTGGGACCACGAGGAGTCGCTCTCTCTGTTGGGACCTGTGTCGTGCGGGACGCTGTCTGTGCTAGTGGGACGCACGTGAAGCTGCTACCGGGGACTGCTTGAACTGAAGGGGAACGGCGTGTCTGTGCTGTGGGCTCCTGCTGGGCTGCGCACATGAGCTAATACCGGGACGGAGAGAAACTGGGAGCTGGCACCGGGACGGTTCAGTATCTAGGTTCTGTACATGTTTATATATCTGTTTCATTCATTTTTGTTACTGTTATTAAAGCAGTTTTTAGTTTTCACTTTCCAATCCAGAAACCTCTCTTTAACTGCCGTGAGTTGAGGTTGGGAACAAGCCTCTAACCACAACAAGAACACATTTCCCCCTTATAGAAACGTGTGCCACAAGACAAAAAAGGAAAAGGAAAAAGGGTTGTATTCAATTCAGAAGTAAACCTTAACTACAGAACATGAAAGCCTGTTGTTGGATTTATTCCAACAAAGCTGTCTCTATAATAATAACGCAATCTAAATTATGGAGAGGATTATTCTAGGTGCTATAGATAAGCATCTGACAGATAATGCTGTCATTGGCCCTAGCCGACATGGGTTTATGAAGGGGAAATCATGTTTAACTAACTTGATTTTCTTTTATGATAAAATCACCCATCTAATTGATCAAGGGAGACCAGCTGATGTCATCTTTCTGGACTTGAGCAAGGCTTTTGATACTGTTTCCCACAGCATCCTAATGGATAAATTGTCAAGGATTCAACTAGACAGGAGAATCAGGAGGTGGGTGAATAACTGGCTTAGGGGTCAGGCTCAGATGGTTTTGGTGAATGGAACTATGTCAGGGTGGCGAAAAGTGACAAGTGGGGTCCCAGNAGGGCCACAAGGATGGTAAAGGGAATGGAGGGGAAGTCTTATGTGGAAAGGCTGAAAGCACTTGGTCTGTTCAGCCTTGGAAAAGAGGAGACTTAGGGGAGACCTCATAGCTGTTCATAACTTCCTCACCAGGGAGGGAGGAGTGGGTGCTGACCACTTCTCACTGGTGGATAGTGACAGGACGCGGGGGAACGGCATGAAGCTGTGCCGGGGGAGATTTAGATTGAATATTCATGGAAGCTTCTTTACCCAGAGGGTGGTAGAGCATTGGAACAGGCTTCCCAGGGAGGCAGTCATGGCCCCTACTCTCATGGAATTTAAGAAGCACTTAGATAAGGCACTTAGGCACATGGTGTAACTGTGGAGTTGCCCTGTGCCTAAACATGAGTTGGACTAGATGATCCTAATGGGTCCCTTCAACTCCGGAGATTCTGTGATTCTGTAAATTTTAAGGAAGTAAGTCTCTGGTTAGTAAAAGATGTCATAATGCAGGATATCAGCCTCTACCTGGGTAATACAGGATGCAACACAGAAGAAATATAAATCACATAGGCACAGTAACTGAACAGACACAAATATTTCTCTACAAACCTCAGACATGGATTTGACTCCAAGGAAAGAATACTCCCCAAAATCAGTATTTAAGAAAGAAGACAAGAACTGGGCACAAAAACTTCTTTCCTTACTTTCTTCAAAACATCATCATGGTAATTAATTCCAGATAGTATTGGGAGATTTGCAGGAATTACTTACAAATGCTGTGCCAATATTGCAGACCTAGCCCTACAACATGCATGTGCATAGCTTATATACTTCTGAAGTCAATAGATTGCTCACAATGCCTTATAAAATAAAGGAGGCAAAGCTTTTAGGGAGAGATGCTGTTTTTCCTTAGCCAGCTGGCGAAACTGGCCTTGCAAGTTTTGCATGCACGTGCCCTTTTTTTTATGTCAGTACAAGCACATAAACATTTTTTTAAGACAAGCTTCTAGTAACTTGCCAGATAACTTCAACAAGGTTGAAAGACATTGATAATAATCAAATTAAGATGTAGAAGTGAGTTTCAGAATTACATTATAAAAAAAAAATTAAGGAACACGTGACCTGAACAAAACCAAGATAGAGTGGCAGGTGTGTAATGTCATTATGTAAATAAAAAGTCATAGAATCATAGAATTGTCAGAGTTGGAAGG
>VWZX01001291.1:0-15629 GCA_013399015.1 Galbula dea | reverse complement strand
AGCAGAGGAGCTCAGCATCAGCCCTCTGCAGGGAGAGGATTTGGGGTAGGAGCAGGAGGAGCAGCACCAGCACTGCTTCTCCAGCCTAGCAGCATGTGCAGGGCTTGCAGCAGCCAAGTGCTGCTGGCTTTGGAGCAGGGAGCAGCCAGGAGACCCCAGGAGGGCTGTGCACCAGCTGCAGGTGCTGACAGGAGATGGAACCCAGCAGCTTGGGCTGTGCTCTGGGGTCTCAGGAGCTCAGTGGTGGGGCTGGAGCCTGATTTGGTGTCTCTCTGGTCCTGTGTCCTGGTTCTGCTTGCAGGAGAGGAGCTCTTGGGTCCCACTTGGGGCTGCCCATGTGGCTCAGGGACCTGATTCTTCTGCAGAGGAGCTGGGAGAGGCACAAGCACATGGATCCCTGCCTCCCCTTCAGCACTGGGAGCACTTCTAGGCACCACAGGAGCAGAAGGATTTCAGGTTGTTAGAGAGCAGAGGGGAAGGAGGGGCAGAAGCTGAGCTCTCTGGTGACCAGGGCTAGGAGCTGAGGGGATGGCATGAACTCAGGGGAGGGTTAGGGTGGCTGTTAGGGGAAGGTTCTTCACCCAGAGGGTGCTGGAGACCTGGACCAGGCTCCCCAGGGATGCAGTCACCCTGGGCTGTAGGCTGAGACCCAGCAGAGGCAGGTGTCAAGCTCTTGCTCCACGTCCCTGGAGCAGATTGGCCTCAGGGAATCCTGGAGTCAGGAGTTTGTGCTGGAACTAGGGGAGAAAACTCTAGGGAAGGGCTAGGAAATCTCTGCCTCAAAGGTCCCAAGCCACAGGTAAGCAGTGAGAGGACTCAGGGGAAGGATTTTGCCCTGGATCTGCTTCCCAAAGCCTGCTCAGGAGCTGGTTTCCAGCTTCCAGCAGAGAATTGGTTCTTTTAGGAGCTTCAAATCCTTCCAGTGCTTTGCTCTGCTCACACAGGTGGCTGGGTGCTTTCAGTCTGGGGCTTTGCATCCTGCTTGATGGCTTTGGCTGTGGGCAGGGGTTTTGTGGGGCACAGAAAGGAAAGGCTGAGAGCCCTGGGGCTGCTGAGCCTGGAGAAGAGCAGCCCCAGAGGGCAGCTGCTCAAAGGCTGGGGGCAAGAGGCTGGGGCCAGACTCTGCTCAGTGGTGCCCAGGGCCAGCCCAAGGGGCACTGGGCACCAACTGGAAGCCAGAAGCTTGCAGCTGAGCAGGAGGAGAAGCTTGTTTGGTGTGAGGGTGCAGAACCCTGGCCCAGGCTGCCCAGAGAGGCTGTGGAGTCTCCTCCTGGGGAGAGATTCCCAGCCCAGCTGGAGGTGACCCTGGGGGTGCCCCTGGTGGAGCAGGGGGGTTGGGGTTAGCCTGGCTGCTCCCCAGAGCTCCCTTCCAGCCCCTAACCATGCTGGGAGATAGATAAATAGATCCAAACCCCCATTTTTATTTCCTTTCTCTCTTCCCCTTGCCCAATGAGTTCTGGAAAGTCTCTGCAGGAGCCAGGGGAGATAGAGGAAGGGGAGGGGGATGAGGTAAAACTGTTTTTACCCTCCAAACCACTCTGAGAGGCTTCTCCTGGAGAAGCACTCAGCCTCTTCAGCCTTGTTCTTGGAGCAGGACTCTGCTGTCTGCTAGGGAGGAGAAGGTTCCACCCACATCTGGCCAGGCCAGAACCCCCCCCTTGCCCCAAGGCCAGTGAACAGCCTCCAAAAAAGTGATCCCAATTTGGCAACTTGACTGCTCCACAGATTCCCTCTTCCCTCAGCATCAGCTCTTCTCCTCTGGTGCATGTGGGGCCAGGCTGGAGAGTGGAGAAACCTCTCCACCTTGGGGACAGCTGCAGGGCAGCCTCTTTTCCCTTCTTGGACTTGTTTGCTCCAGCAGCAGCTTCCCTTGCACAGCCCAGCAAGGGCAGGAAGGAGGAAAAAAACAATGCCTCAAATCCTCCAGCTTCCTGACAGCCTGCAGGGAAACCTCCCAGGGACACAGGAGGAGCTGGAGGTAGGGGGGGAGAGGTGGGCTGAGGTTCTCCATGGCCTCTCCAAGGGCTGGTGGCAGTGCTGGGGTGTGAGGAGCACTTGGGGTGAGGTTCTGGGGGCAGTGCTGGGTGTGAGGAGCTCTGGGTTGAGGTTCTCCATGCCCTCTCCAAGGGCTAGGGGCAGTGCTTGGGTGTGAGGAGCACTTGGGCTGAGGTTCTGGTGGCAGTTCTGGGGTCTGAGGAGCTCTGGGCTGAGGTTTTGGTGGCAGTTCTGGGTGTGAGGAGCTCTGGTTTGAGGTTCTCCATGGCCTCTCCAAGGGCTAGGGGCAGTGCTGGGATGTGAGGAGCTCTGGGCTGAGGCTCTCCATGCCCTCTCCATGGGCTGGGGGCAGTGCTGGGGTGTGAGGAGCAGTGGGCTGAGGTTCTCCATGCCCTCTCCAAGGGCTGGTGGCAGTGCTGGGGTGTGAGGAGCTCTGGGCTGAGGTTCTGGTGGCAGTTCTGGGTGTGAGGAGCTCTGGTTTGAGGTTCTCCATGCCCTCTCCAGGGGCTGGGGGCAGTGCTTGGGTGTGAGGAGCAGTGGGCTGAGGTTCTCCATGCCCTCTCCAAGAGCTGGTGGCAGTGCTGGGGTGTGAGGAGCACTTGGGCTGAGGTTCTGGTGCCAGTGCTTGTGTCCCTGCTGCTGCTGGAGCTGAGCAGAGCTCCTTGAGGTGATGCTGGAGGTGCCATTCCTTGCCTTGGCTTTGAAGGGGGTGGGAAGGAGCAGGGTGTTTGGTGTAATAATGACACCCAGGCAGCCCAGGGGGGAGGTTAGTTGAGGTCCCCATCCTTTGGGGTTTCCTCTTGCTTGAATTGTGCCTTTGGAGATCTTCATCTCCTTTCCACAGCTTCCTTTCTGGGTGGTTTTTAATTGGAAGCAATTCCCCTGCAGCTCATGCAGTTGCTGGTGGTGTTGTTGTTGTTGTTGCTTTGTGCCTGGCTCTGGAGAAGACCTTGGGGTTGGTTTTGGGATCTCTTTTTTCCCTTCTCCTTGTGTTCAAGAGGAATGCTTTCAATCCCAGGCATTCTTCAACCCCCTCCCCTTGGACCCAGAACCTTCCCCTCAGCTAATCAGCCAAAGATGGGAAATGCTTTGGAAGCAACTGTTGCCCTCAAGAGCTCCTCTCAAGGCTCTGGAGCTCCTCAGCACTGCTGTGCCAGGGGCTGCAGGGCAAGGCAGGGCTTGGGGGAGGTGGCCACTGCTTTACTCCTTCATCATCTCCCTGCCCCAGCTGCTTTCTTTCCCTCTCCTGCAAGTGCTGACTCCTTCCCAGAGCCAGCAGGAGATGCAAAGGGCAGATCTCTTTGCTGCTGGGCTTTGGGCTTTGTTTCTGGGGTCTGAGGCTGCAGAGCTGCCCAGAGAGGCTGTGGAGTCTCCTCCTGAGGAGAGATTCCCAGCCCAGCTGGAGGTGACCCTGGGGGTGCCCCTGGTGGAGCAGGGGGGTTGGGGTTGGCCTGGTTGACCCCCAGAGGTCCCTTCCAGCCCCTACCTTGCTTGGCCTCTGCTCTTGATCTCTCCTTCCTTTGCCCCATGGATCTTTGGAGCACTTGGGCTGTGTTTTATCCCTGTGCTGCTAAGCCCCAGGGCTTGGCATCCATTCCCAGGGCACCCCCAGGGTCAGGCTCTGTGCTGAAGCTGTGTCACCCTCTTTCCCTTTCCTGGGGAGGAAAGGGTGGAGCAGAAGTGAATCCTCCCTCCCCAGGTGCCCAGGAGCTTGTGCAATGCCTTGGGTAGCCCTTGGGCAATCATCTCAGCAAGGTTGTGGCCACCCTGTGCTTGGCCTTGGCTTCCTCTTGCTGTCCTTGGTGCCAGGGCATGGGGCAAGGTAGGAAATCATCCCTGGTGGTCATCTTCATCCCCTGGCCAGGAGAAGGCCTGAGGTTGTCTTCTTCTCCCAGCCCTGGGTGCTCTGAGCTGCTCAGCAGAGTTGTTGTCATCTGGGGTTAGGCAGCAGGGGCAGAAGGGAGAGGGGGAAAGCTGGGGGCAAGGTGGCTGGAAAGCTGCTCAGCACAAAGGGATCTGGAGGTGTTGGTTGAGAGCAGCTGGAGATGAGGCAGCAGAGTGCCCAGGAGGCCAAGAGCATCCTGGCTTGGAGCAGCACTGGGGTGGCAGCAGGGCTGGGGGAGGGATTGGCCTCCTGGGCTGGGCACTGGGGAGGTCACAGCTTCAATCCTGGGCTCAGCTTTGGGCTCCTCACTCCCAGAAGGACATGGAGGGGCTGGAGTGTGGCCAGAGGAGGAGAAGGAAGGTGGGGAAGGGGCTGTGAGGAGCAGCTGAGGGAGCTGGGCTTGGTTAGGCTGGAGAAGAGGAGGCTCAGGGGAGAGCTTCTGGCTCTCTGCAGCTCCCTGAGAGGAGGCTGGAGCCAGGGGGGGGCTTGGGCTCTGCTGCCAGTGCTAGGACAAGAGGAAACAGCCTCAGATTGCACCAGGAGAGGTTCAGGTTGGCCATGAGGACCAGTTTCATCCCCAGAAGGGTTGTGAAGCCCTGGCCCAGGTTGCCCAGGGCAGTGGTGGAGCCCCCATCCCTGGAGGGACTTCAGAGCCCTGCTGAGGCCATGCTTTGGTGATGCCCTGGTAGTGTTAGGCTCCCAGTTGGACTCCCATCCTCTCAAGAGATCTTTCCCAACCTTCCAGCCTCTCTGTCCTTGCCAGGAGCCTGAGTTCTGCTCTGCATTTGCAAACCCAGTTGCCCTGCCACCCTGCTGCTGCTGAGCCCCTGGCAGCCCCAGGGGCTCACCTGGAGATGATCTTGCCACCAGCACTGCCTTTCTCCTGCAAAACCTTCTTGAGAACTTGAAAATGGGCAGCAAGGTTGGCAACCAGAGCTTCCCACCATGGTGAGGGGAGAGAAAGAGCCTGGCCCACAACCCTTCCCCCTTTTCCTGAGGGCTTGGAAGCTCCCAGCTTGCTCTTTCCTGCCCTGAGACTGAACCCTGCCCCTGGCCATGTGGAGGAGGAGGTGGAGGAGGATGGATTTGATCCTCTTGAGCCTCCATGAGGCTGGTGGAACATCCCAATCCCAGCTCATCCACCTCAGTCCCAGCCACATCTGGTGCTGCTGGTGGTTTTGGAGGCTCCTCTAGGACCTAGGCTGCATGAGGGAAGGGGTCAGACCCCAGACATCCCCCCAGGAGCCATCCTAGGGCTGTGTTTTGGGCTTTGTGTGGATGAGGGGGAAGAGGAGGAGCTGCTTGCCTGGCTGCCTGCCCCCTGAATCATGTGTGAGCAAGGGAGGAGGCTGCTGGGGGAGGGCAGTTGTTTACTGTAACTCTTGGCTAAGGGCCTGGCAAGAAACCCCAAATGAATTCAAGCTGCAGCAAGAGGTCATGACTGAAAACAAACAGCTCCCAGGGCAGGAAGGGCTTTTGTCAAGGGCTCCAGAGCTTCTGGAACCTGCCTTGGGACAGGAGAGATGTGGAACAGCCTCCCCAGGGGAGCTGCTAGGTGCCTGTGGGGTCCTGAGGTGGAGACAGTGGGTAAGGAGCTGAGCTGTGGTCCCCAGGGTTCTCTTGAGCCTCAGCCCTCACTGCCCTGCTCTGGAAAACCTTCCTGAGAGCTGGGGCTTGAGGGCAGGGGAGGAACTGAGCTGGGGGAGGAGAGCTGGCAGTGCTGGGGGGGCTGCAGGGTGAGCAGGAGCCAGCAAGGAGCCCTGGTGTCCTGGGGTGCATCAGGGAGAGTGTGGCCAGCAGGGCCAGGGAGGTTCAAAGGAGGCAGAGAGAGGTTCCCAGAGCCCCTGCCAGTGCCTTCCTCCTCCTCCTTAGCCCCTAGACAGGCCTGGACTTAGCTCTTCCTTCCCCTCTGCTTGCCCCCAAGACCCTCTCACTCCCCCACCCCTTTATTTACTGTCCCCTGCTCCTGCTGAGCTTGAGGATGCTGCTGGGGGAAGGGGAGGAGAAGGTTGCTGCTGCTGGGGGGAGGTGAGGAGAAGGTTGCTGCTGCTGGGGGAGGTGAGGAGAAGGTTGCCAGGGCTGAATCTTGGAGTCCCACAATCATTTTGGGAGCTCCCTGTGGCCTCTGGTAACTTTTCTCCACAGATGCCATCAGCTCTGAGGATGGAGGCTGAGGCTTGGTGTGCTTGTGCCCCCCTCCTCCTCCTCTTTCTCCTCTTCCCCCTGTCCCTTTCCAGCTCCCCAGAGCCCAGGGAGGCAGGAGAAGTGCTGGATCTATTGCTACAAAGAAAAGAGAGAAGGTACCAGGAGATCCCAAGCAACAGCTTCTGCCTCTTCAGGTCATCCTCAGCCTGTCCACAGTTCCCTGGCAGCTTCTCCCAGCCCCTCCTGTCCCTTTGTGGTTTGCAGCTGGCCTGGGACATGTGGCTGGAGAGAGGAGCAGGAGGTGGCTGAGCTCCAGGGAGTCCCTGCAAGGCAGCCAGCATCCCGTGCTGAAGGGTTTTTTGGCTTGGCTGGAAGCTGTCAGGAGTTTCTCCTTCCCCCCCCCCAACTCTTTGAGATCTGCTGGTTACACTCTGTCCTTGTCTGCCTGCCAGCAGGGACACACCAGGGCAGCACCACACACTCCTGTGCTGCTGCCTCCCTCCTACTGAGCACCCCTGAGAGGCTCAGCCAGTACCCAACCCTCCAGCACCCTCCTCCTCCTCCTCCCTGGGAGGTGGGGAGCACACAGGAGCTGAGATGCAGGAGGTGACAGCTCAGCTTCTTGTCTCCTTCCACATCCTTGCTCTTTATAGCAAGAGCTGAAGCCCTTTAGGGGTTGTTGGGAGGTTTCTGGAACAGGTTTGGCTTCCCAAAGTGGCAGTGCTGGCACCTTAGAGGTGACACCCAGTGCTGCAAGCCTCTCCAGATGAGTTATCAGCCCTGTGGAGGACATCAGGTTCTTTTCCTGAGACCCTTGCCTGGCTTCTTGCAGGTGTTGAAGGATATGGGGGGAGGTGAAGCAAAGAGCTGGGGGAAGATGAGGTCTTCTTGCTTGAGGGAACTTCACTTGGGCTCTTCTTGGCTCCTTTCACTGCAGCTGAAATGTGCTGCTCTGCTTCTGCCATGCCTCTGACCCCCAGAGAGGGCTTGGGGGGGGGTCTCCTCCTGCTTATCTGCTGCTATCACCCCCTCCCAGCATGGAGATCTGGGCTAGAGGAGCTCAGAGTCTGGCAAGCTCTGCCTTTTAATCTCCCTCAAGCTCTGCCTGATGCTGGTTAGGGTGGGGGCAGGCAGGAGGGAGCAATTAAAGCCAATTAAGTCAAAAGGCAAATGAAATCCCAGGCAGTTAGATGAAGGAACTCAACCCTGGGCTGGGTTTTCCTGGGAGCATCAGCTTCTTTTCCATCCTCATGGCTTGAGGTCAGGGTTGTTTCTTACCTTGGAGAGCTGAGCAGCATCAGGGAAGGGTTTGCCTTCAACCAGAGGGAACTTTCCCTGCCTTGAGGGATGGAGAAGAAAGCCCAAAGTGACCCTGCACCAGCAAGACCCTGCAGCCCAGCACCTGCAGGGATGTGTCCTGTGTCCTCCTTGGGTGGAAGCATTCCTGCTGCATCCCTTGGAAGGAAACAGGGAGCTGGGTTTGGGCTTTCCTGCCTTTGGGGTTGGGTTTGGTTTGGTTTTTCCCCCACCAGAGCTTTGTCAATGCTGCCTGATAGGACAAGAACCTGCAGAGGTTTCTCCTCTGCAGCACAGGCTTCTCTCATGCTCTTGAGGCTGGGGTTTGAGCAGGGCAGGGAGTGCTTCTCTCTATATAAATATATATACATATAAAATAATGTTAGCATTTGAGGGGCTGAGCATGGTAGTGTTTGAGCAGCTGAGCCAGGCAGGGCCTGAACTTGGCCTTTTCCTGTGTCTCAGCAGCCAGGCAGAGCCTAAATTTGGCCATTTTTGTGTCTCAAGAGCTAGGCAGGGCCTAAACTTGTCCTGGTTTTGTGCTTCAAGAGGCAGGCAGGGCTTGAACTTGGCCATTTTTGTGTCTCAAGAGCTAGGCAGGGCCTAAACTTGTCCTGTTTTTGTGCTTCAAGAGGCAGGCAGGGCTTGAACTTGGCCATTTTTGTGTCTCAAGAGCCAGGCAGGGCCTAAACTTGTCCTGTTTTTGTGCTTCAAGAGGCAGGCAAGGCCTAAACTTGGCCATTTTTGTGTCTTGAGCCATGCAGGGCCTGAACTTGGCCATTTTTGTGCCTCAAGAGCTAGGCAGGGCCTAAATTTGACCTTGTTTTGTGTCTCAGGAGCTAGGCAGGGCCTAAACTTGGCCTTTTTCTGTGTTTCAGGAGCCATGCAGGGCCTGAACTTGGCCTTGTTTTGTGTCTCAAGAGGCAGGCAGGGCCTAGAGTTGTCCTGTTTTTGTGCCTCAAGAGCCATGCAGGGCCTAAACTTGGCCATTTTTGTTTCTCAGCAGCCAGGCAGGGCCTAAACTTGTCCTGTTTTTGTGCTTCAAGAGGCAGACAGGGCCTGAACTTGTCCTTTTTGTGCTTTAAGAGGCAGGCAGGGCTTAAACTTGGCCTTTTTTGTATCTCAACAGCCAGGCAGGGCCTGAACTTGTCCTGTTCTTGTCTCAAGAACTAGGCAGGGCCTAAACTTGTCCTTTTTCTGTGTCTCAACAGCCATGCAGGGCCTAAACTTGTCCTTGTTTTGTGCTTCAAGATCCACACATGGCCTAAACTTGGCCTTTTTGTGTCTCAAGAGACATGGAGGGCCTGAGCTTGTCCTTTTTGTGCTTCAAGAGGCAGACAGGGCCTAAACTTGTCCTTGTTTTGTGCTTCAAGAGGCAGGCAGGGGCTAAACTTGGCCATTTTTGTATCTCAGCAGCCAGACAGGGCCTAAACTTGTCCTGTTTTTGTGCTTCAAGAGGCAGACAGGGCCTGAACTTGTCCTTTTTGTGCTTTAAGAGGCAGACAGGGCCTAAACTTGTCCTTTTTGTGTCTCTGAGAGCCATGCAGGGCCTAAACTTGGCCATTTTTGTATCTCCACAGCCAGACAGGGCCTAAACTCGTCCTTGTTTTGTGTCTCAAGAACCATGGAGGGCCTAAACTTGTCCTGTTTTTGTGTCTCAAGAACCATGGAGGGCCTAAACTTGTCCTGTTTTTGTGTCTCAAGAGCCATGGAGGGCCTGAACTTGTCCTGTTTTTGTGTCTCAAGAGCCATGGAGGGCCTGAGCTTGTCCTGTTTTTGTGCTTCAAGAGGCAGGCAGGGCCTGAACTTGTCCTTTTTGTGTCTCAAGAGCCATGCATGGCCTAAACTTGGCCATTTTTGTATCTCAACAGCCAGACAGGGCCGGAACTTGTCCTGTTTTTGTGCTTCAAGAGGCAGGCAGGGCCTGAACTTGGCCATTTTTGTATCTCAAGAGCCAGGCAGGGCCTGAACTTGTCCTGTTTTTGTATCTCAACAGCCAGGCAGGGCCTGAACTTGGCCTGTTCTTGTCTCAAGAACTAGGCAGGGCCTAAACTTGGCCTTTTTCTGTGTCTCAACAGCCATGCAAGCCCTCAACTTGGCCTTGTTTTGTGCTTCAAGAGGCAGGCAGGGCCTAAACTTGGCCTTTTTGTGTCTCGAGAGCCATGGAGGGCCTGAGCTTGTCCTGTTTTTGTGCTTCAAGAGGCAGGCAGGGCCTAAACTTGGCCTTTTTGTGTCTCGAGAGCCATGGAGGGCCTGAGCTTGTCCTGTTTTTGTGCTTCAAGAGGCAGGCAGGGCCTAAACTTGGCCTTTTTGTGTCTCGAGAGCCATGGAGGGCCTGAGCTTGTCCTGTTTTTGTGCTTCAAGAGGCAGGCAGGGCCTAAACTTGGCCTTTTTGTGTCTCGAGAGCCATGGAGGGCCTGAGCTTGTCCTGTTTTTGTGCTTCAAGAGGCAGGCAGGGCCTAAACTTGGCCTTTTTGTGTCTCGAGAGCCATGGAGGGCCTGAGCTTGTCCTGTTTTTGTGCTTCAAGAGGCAGGCAGGGCCTAAACTTGGCCTTTTTGTGTCTCGAGAGCCATGGAGGGCCTGAGCTTGTCCTGTTTTTGTGCTTCAAGAGGCAGGCAGGGCCTGAACTTGTCCTTTTTGTGCCCCCCTCCAGCTGCTGTGAGGCCGTGCCCCTCCCCAGGGGTCCCCCAGGCTGCCCCCATGGACCTCCGGATCGGGCAGCGTGTGGTGAAGCCAGGCTCAGACACCACCTTGCTGGCCCTCAAGCACACCCAACAGCTCCAACACCAGCTCTTCCTGGCCAGCCTGCACCAGCAGCAAGTGGAACAGTTTGCCCACCAGCACGTGAGGGTAAGGAGCCCAAGGGTTTAGGGGTGAGGGGTGGACTGGGCACTTTGGAAGGAGTCCTTGAGCTCCTAGCACTGTCTGGCTGCTAGCAGTGCCCTCTCTCAAGCTTGGTTCCATCTTTGGGAGGGATTAAGAGGAAGAAGGTGGACATCCCAACCTGCAAACAACCTCCCCAAGGTGAATTCTTTCTTTCCCCCTAAGCTGGAGACTCTGCAGAGCTTTTTAACCAGCCCAGAGACCTCTCTGACACAAGGCACAAGGGAGGGAGCCAGGTTGGGGGGACTTGCTGTCTCCCTGCCAAGGGCAGCAGGAGAGCTGAGGCTTCCTGGGGGGTGTGTGAAGCAGAGAAGTGTTTCCAGCTTCATCCCATGGCTGCTGAGCAAGGAGGCAGAGGAATGGGGACAGGATGCCTCCTGTCTCCTCAGCCACCACTGCTCCTCTGCCCCAGGGCATGGCTTAGTCACTGCACAAAGCTAAATTGGCTTTTCTGGGAAGTCTTCACTGAAGAACAGCTCTGCTGTCACCCAGAGCAGCTCCTCTGCCCTCACAGAAGCACAGAGGGTTAGGGGTTGGGTGGGACCTCTGGAGATCATCCAGCAGGGTCACCTACAGCAAGGGGCACAGGATGGTGTCCAGGAGGGGATGGAGACTCCAGCACCTCTCTGGGCAGCCTGGGCCAGGGCTCCACCACCCTCCAAGGCAAGAAATTCTCCTGCTGTTGAGCTGGAACTTTCTCTGTCCCACTCTGTGCCTCTTCCCTCTTGTCCTGTCCCTGGCCACCACTGACCAGAGCCTGGCCACAGCCTCCTGCCCCTCACCCATCAAGTATTGATCAGATCTCCCCTCAGGCTGCTCCTCTCCAGCCTAAGCAGCCCCAGCTCCCTCAGCCTTGCCCACAACAGAGATATCCAAGTCCCCTCAGCATTTCTGGAGCCCTTTTCTGTTCCCTCTCCACAACTTCCCTGTCCTTCTTGACCAGGGGAGCCCAGCACTGGCCCCAGGACTCCAGCTGTGGCCTCCCCAGGGCAGAGGAGAGGGGGAGGAGAACCTCCCTGGCCCTGCTGGCCACACTCTCCCTGCTGCCCCCCAGGCCCCCAGGGCACATTGAACTCCAGTCCCTAACCTTTCCTGCTCCATGAGCTTCTTCCTCATGGCTTTCTGGTCTGGGCTTTGGGCTGTACTGGGGGAAGCTGGGGATCTCCTAATGCTGATGTCTCTCTCTTCTCCCAGGTGACCATGGAGTCCCCACACCGTGAAGCTGAGCCTGGGCAGCAGGAGCAGGAGCTGAGGCAGATCCTCAACAAGGACAAGAGCAAGAGAAGTAAGAGCCTCTGGGTGGCTGCCAACACATGGCCCTAGCCATGGCATCCCTTCCCTGAGGAGCTGTGTCCCCAAACCCCAGGGTTTCAGCTCCCAGAGTGAGGTCAAAAGTGGCTTTTAGAAGGAGGTTCTGCCCTTCTCCAGACCTTCTCTTGCTCTAGAGACCTGGGACAGCATCCAGAGCCCTGAGTTATGCTCCATGCCTGCCTGGGGCCAAGAGAATGTCCATGGGGGAAGCTTGATCCTTCTGAGCAGCAAGCAGTGATGCCAAGAAGCTGCACTCAGCAGCTGGCAAGAGCTTAGTTTTTGGCCTTGCTTTGCCTGGTGGTTGTCTTTTGGGACTTAACTTCCCTGGGGCTGCCAAGCAGGTGGTGCCAGGAGATCCCCAGGCTGAAGCTGTAGCATAGTTTGGGGTCACTGCAGCAGTGCTGCTGGAGCTGATGCTCTGGGAGAGGTAGGAATTCACCTCTTGAGCTTATCTGGAGCCCCTCTGGCAGTGGGGAGAGGTTAGTGGTGTCCCCACACACACACACAGACACACACTCATGTGCAGAGCAGGAGAGAGTTGCAGAGCCTGAGGGGTTGTGATCTGCCGGCGCCATCTAGTGCCTCTGCTGCGGGGAGATCCCGGAGCTCCTCCCTCAAGCCCAGCATGGTTAGGGGCTGGAAGGGACCTCTGGGGTCAGCCAGGCCAACCCTAACCCCCCTGCTCCACCAGGGGCACCCCCAGGGTCACCTCCAGCTGGGCTGAGAATCTCTCACCCAGGAGGAGACTCCACAACCTCTCTGGGCAGCCTGAGCCAGGGCTCTGCACCCTCACCCCAAACAAGCTTCTCCTCCTGCTCAGCTGGAAGCTCCTGGCTTCCAGTTGGTGCCCAGTGCCCTTTGGCCTGGCCCTGGGCACCACTGAGCAGAGTCTGGCCCCAGCCTCTTGCCCCCAACCTTGAGCAGCTCCCCTGTGGGGCTGCTCTTCTCCAGGCTCAGCATCCCCAGGGCTCTCAGCCTTTCCTCCTGCCAAGAGAGGAGATCTCTGCATCTCCAGATCTCTGGATCTGCAGCTGAGATCTGCCTCTCACCAGCCACACTCCTAATGCTCAAAGAGGTCCACAGCAGCAGGTCAGGCTCTGGAGATGATGTGGAAGAGCTGAAGGTGGGGCAGGGATGCTTCTTTCACCATCTAGGAAACTCTGGTAGTGGTTCCAGCCAACCCTCCTGAGCCAGCCTTGGCCTGAGAGCTGCACCAAGCATCTTGGCAGGGTTTTCTCTGAGGTCTTTAGCAGTCCTAGCATGAACTATGAAGCCCTGGGGGGGTCACCCTCATCCCTGCAGGGAGCTTTTCAAGGTGCTCTGGCTTGCCTTTCAGCCCTGGGTTGCTCCCTTCTGCTGTGGTCTTTCTTGCAGGTGCTGTGGCCAGTACAGTGGTGAAGCAGAAGCTGGCTGAGGTCATCCTGAAGAAGCAACAAGCAGCTTTGGAGAGAACCAGCAACCCCAACCCTTCAGCTATGCCATACAGGTAAAACTAAGGGCATCCTCTGGCCTGTCCTGAGCAGGACATCTGCTCAGGAGCTGGAAACACTGATTGTAACCTTGTTGTTGTCTTCTGCTGCCTGGTCTTTTAGAGATCAGCTGAAGCCTGTTGGGGTGAGGCTGGTTCTGCTGCTCCTGGGTGCTTGCAGGAGGTGCCTGGAGCTCCAGCTCCTGGCTTTTTTGGGCTTTGATGACTCCTGAGCCAAAAAGAACTGGGCAGTTTCTTGTCTTTTGGCCCAGGATAAGGTCAACCCAGCAGCTGGCTCCTGTCTCCAGGTGCTGGTGGCAATGGAGAGGACAAAACTTTGTGGCCACTGCTGGAGGAGCTAGCAGGGGAAGGGGAAAGCAGTGCCCCACAGGGGCCAGCCTGCTGCTGGAGAGCAGGAGAGGGGCTGGCTCTCTATCCAGGGGAGAAAAGGCAACTGGAAAAGCTCTTTAAGAAGCTTAACTTCTTGCCCATAGATCTCTGGAACCTCTGGAGCCTGAGGGCCCTTCTCCAGCTGTGCTCAGCACCTTCCTGCCCCCTGTCCCTAGCACCTCTCTCGACCCCCCGGAGCACTTCCCTCTACGGAAGACAGGTAAAGCCCTGGGGTTGAAGCCACCTCCTTCCTGCTGTGCCACCCTCTCTGCACCTCCACAGCAAGGTGGCCACAGCCCCACGGAGCTGGTGCTAAGCCCTTGATCTCCCTCCCAGCCTCTGAGCCCAACCTGAAGGTGCGTTACAAGCCCAGGAAGTGCCTTGACCGCCGCAAGAACCCTCTGACGAGGAAAGAGAGTGCTCCTCCCTCCCTGAAGAGACGTCCCCCTGAGGCCATCGGTGAGCCCTTGCTGCTTGCTGAGGCACCAGGAGGTGGTGCTGCCATCCAGCAGGCTGCAGAGTTGGGCAGAGCAAGAAAAATAGGGAGTTTCAGCAAGGGCAAGTGCAGTTGGGGAGGAGGAAGAAGCAGCTCATGGAGCAGGATAGGTTAGGGATTGAGATGTGGGAAGAGAGCTGGGAGTGCTGGTGGGCAACAGGAGCCAGCAATGTGCCCTGGGGGCTTGGGGGGCAGCAGGGAGAGTGTGGCCAGCAGGGTCAGGGTTCTCCTCCCCCTCTGCTCTGCCCTACTGAGGCCACAGCTGGAGTCCTGGGGCCAGTGCTGGTCAGGGAGGACAGGGAAGTTTTGGAGAGGGAACAGAAAAGGGCTCCAGAAATGCTGAAGGGACTTGGATATCTCTGTTGTGGGCAAGGCTGAGGGAGCTGGGGCTGCTTAGGGTGGAGAGGAGCAGCCTGAGGGGAGATCTGATCAATACTTGATGGGTGAGGGGCAGGAGGCTGTGGCCAGGCTCTGGTTAGTGGTGGCCAGGGACAGGACAAGAGGGAAGAGGCACAGAGTGGGACAGAGAAAGTTCCAGCTCAACAGCAGGAGAACTTCTGGCCTTGGAGGGTGGTGGAGCCCTGGCCCAGGCTGCCCAGAGAGGTGCTTGTACCCTGCTGCTTTTTTTGGGCCCAGGGTGGAGCTAAAAGGCTGGAAAACCCTGAGGAGAGGCAACTGCTCCAGCCTCCTCAGCAGGATGTTGATGGCAGAGCAACTCCATCCCATCTCCTCTTGGGCTCAAGGAGGAGATGTGACCCTGGGAAGGGTGATGGGCAGCTGGGGGAGGTTTCTGAAGGGCTGGGGGCAGAGGTGGTGCAGCTTTTCCTGGGGTGTGTTTTGTGGCCATCAGGCCTGTTTCTCCTCCCTCTGCAGACTCCTCCCCCAGCAGCAGCAGCACTCCTGTGTCTGGCTGCAGCTCTCCCAACGACAGCCTCCCCTCTGAGCACGGAGCCCTCCCTGCTGCCTCCAACATCACCCATGAGGTGAGTGCCAACAACCTCCCAGCCACAGGATTTGGGCTTTGGGGCTTCCTAACCCTAGGATTGAGTTCCCTCATCTCCCACTTCCATCCCAGACTCAGGTAAAGGTAGCATCCCCCTCCCAGGGACCCCAGGAACCTGCCCTGCTGTTCCCAGCCCAGGGCTGCTCTCCTTCACAGTGTCCATGTCTCCTCTCCCAGCTCTTCTCCTGTCCCCCTAGCTCCTCCATGCCCCTTGCCCTGGCCTTAGCCATCCCCCCCAGGCAGCTGGGGCTCAGGCAGCCTCTTTTCTAGCCATCCCTGAGCTGCTGGGGCTCAGGCAGCCTCTTCTCTAGCCAGCCCTGAGCTGCTGGGGCTCAGGCAGCCTCTTCTCTAGCCATCCCTGAGCTGCTGNACAACCTCCCAGCCACAGGATTTGGGCTTTGGGGCTTCCTAACCCTAGGATTGAGTTCCCTCATCTCCCACTTCCATCCCAGACTCAGGTAAAGGTAGCATCCCCCTCCCAGGGACCCCAGGAACCTGCCCTGCTGTTCCCAGCCCAGGGCTGCTCTCCTTCACAGTGTCCATGTCTCCTCTCCCAGCTCTTCTCCTGTCCCCCTAGCTCCTCCATGCCCCTTGCCCTGGCCTTAGCCATCCCCCCCAGGCAGCTGGGGCTCAGGCAGCCTCTTTTCTAGCCATCCCTGAGCTGCTGGGGCTCAGGCAGCTTCTTCTCCAGCCATCCCTGAGGCTGCTGGGGCTCAGGTAGCCTCTTTTCTAGCCATCCCTGAGCTGCTGGGGCTC
>VWZX01001290.1:0-10823 GCA_013399015.1 Galbula dea | reverse complement strand
GAGCATGGCCTGGAGTTCCATTGCATGGCAGGGGAGACCGAAGTGGAGCCGAGTGGAGCACCTGCCAATGTGCAGCTGAGCAGCTGCCAATGCAGGAGCCAACCCTAGGACGTTGCCGTAGCGGAGCCCAGCCGGGGCTGCTGGAGCAGGGCTGCAGGGGCTGAAAGTGTTGCAGGAGCCGATCGCTGCCGGAACAGGTTTGAGGAAACCGGGGCTCTGTAACAGCCGAGAGTAGTCGGCACTAACCAGCAAATACCAGTGTGAGCTGACATGAGGACGTACGTGACTGGCCAGCAGCTCTACATCCCCTCTCTGAGCCTGCCTCAGGATCTCTGTGTGTATTGCTTCCTGTCGCTGCAGGATGGAATCGCCGTGATCCATCACTGTGTGCGTGGCTGCAGTTGCACCCTGGGACCACTGCACACCCCCAGGCACCCCCTCCCTGCACCATTGCCACCACTTGTACTCCCTCAATGCCAGTGCTGCAGCGGCCACTTGCCAGTGCTGCTGCACGCTTCTACTGGCGGTCGACTTGAAGGACAGTGATGTGCCATTAGGACTTTTAGTCTGCAATCATGCTTATGCTCCTTTCGGTGTTATATACCAATGGCCTGCTTGGCAAAAAGAAAAAGGGGGAAAGGACCCATCTGAATTAAATCCCAATGCCAAGCAGCCTTAAAAAGGCAGTTTGACATCAGTCTGATAGACGAACAAGGCATTGTGAGATCCTGCCCACAGTGTAGCCAATATGGAACAAGCTTGGGGCTAGGTGTCAATCCCAGGTCCCTTCAGGCCTGTGAGATCTGGCAAATGGATGTTAACTGTCTTCACATGAGCAGTAAATTTTTCAGGATTAAAACATACAAGAGCTGAATCTGATAACATATAGAGGTAGGAATTATGTTTGAGTGCTTAAAGCTGATATTAATAAGTAGGTTGCTTTTATGCTTAGATTAGTTGGAAAAGAGTTTGAAGCAAAACCTGTAGAGTCATTATTAGTTATAGGCTTTGTGAAGCAGCTATTCCTGGTCAATTATAACTTCAACAGTATTGAAAAGAGTAATCAGTCAAAATGCAGTATCCATGAATTACAATGTGATGACAAAAGTGACGTTGAATTTTGGACTCGTGGAACAATTTGGTTAGCCTCATTCTTTACCCCAGGAGTAGCTGGATGAGCTTTCAGCTGATGTTAGTAGCATAAGTCATGCCATGCTTCAAAATAGAGCTGCAATTGATTTTTTGCTTTTAGCACAAGGACATGGTTGCGAATAGTTTGAAGGAATGTGTTGTGTGAACCTTTCTGACCATTCGGTTTCTGTCCACAAGCAATTACAACAGCTTAAAAGTGGATTACATGCCCTAAAAAAGAATGATGACACCATTGGAAGTTGGTTAGCAAGTTGGGGAATTACTGACTGGTTGAAGTCCCTTGTATTCGAGGGGGGATGAGTTCTCATTGTAATATTAAGTCTCATTATTATGGGCAGTATCTTTTCCTGTGTTCGCAAGACATTTGAGCAGGTAATGGGCAAAGCCTGGGTTGTGCAAAAAGAAAAAGGGGGAATTGTGGGGAATATTTTAGCAGACCAAGGACATGACATCTTATCTAGAGCCTGTTTGCACAACCCAGCCCACGATCCTGAGGGTTATGTCCTTGAAGATAGGGAAAAATAGTAAGGCTGTAAACAGAACAAGATGGAGATAGACAAGGTATGCTAACTGTAGAACCTAGGGGGGTGTTGTTGTAACAGTGTGTGTAGATTTGAATATAACCAATTATGTTAGCAGCAATTAGTAACAAAGCGTGTGAACAAGTTAGTTTAGCCAACAGTAGCTTTGCTTTATCTGTGTGAACCCTGTAAGGCCCTATTAAAAGTGCTGTAATGTAAACAATAAATGAAGTTCACTCTTACCTCTGTGAGGACTCCGTGAATATTCGGGTTGGATCTTCCTTCTATCTAGTAAAAACTTTAATTTATATTGATTCATATTAGTTCAGTATAGACTTTCTTGGGTTTGGGAATTTATTTTTCTTAAGGTAAATTTATGTTTTCCACTACAGAGTTCATAATGCTCAACAATGCACTGGCTGAATTATTCTTGTTTTGCAAACTAATGCAGTCTAACCCTCACAGAGGGTAAGTGATATTGTATCTCTGTGATCTCTGTCGTAACTAGATTTCAGAGTACTCTAGTAAATTAAATGAAGTTGAAAGACTTTAAAGAAGTTAATTCAAGTTAATGAAATTACTTTGGGCTTTCCTAAATGATCGGACTTAAAGATACTTGAAGGGAGTTTTGCTATCACTGAAATTTAGGTGATGATTTTAATATGAAGAAGTCACTGGACTGATCCAGTATCTTTGCTGCTTGGAATCCCTATTCCTCAGCAAAGAATTTTTAAAATGCAAGTAGAAAACACAAAAGAAAAAGAAAAAAAAAAAATCTTCAAGTATATAACAGAGGAGTATTTTTTCATGGATTTTGGAATACTGTAGTTTGACTATTGTATTGATTGCATCTCTTATATAGACCTGCGCTAGTTTAAAAGGTTAGGAACTAGCAGATCCACAATAGAATCTCAATACCAGAGGGAATACAAGTCAAAATTACAGTTTAATAAAAATTCAGAAAATAAACAATACAATGAGTACAGCAAAGCTTATTTTAAAACAGGACTAACAACCCAGTGCCCTGGGGCATGGGGGGTAATGGTGCTATAAGCCCCTATGCCCAAGCTCCACGTGCTTCTCCTCCCCCTGAGTCCCAAACAAAAGGAACCTGTCGGTTCTGCAGATGAAAAGTCACAGTCTAGTTGAAGAGTAGGTGTCGAGATGGAAGCTCGGGAAAAGGTAGGTCTCTGGAGAAAAATTCCTGGGGCTGGAGAGGGTCCCGGGGCACAAAGGGATCTCGGCAAGAGCTCCTGCAGCGTCTTGGTCCTCTTCCTCTGGCTCGGAGAGTGTTGTCTGCAGTTCTCCAAAGCCTGAGATTATACACCCTTCTCACAGCTTTGGTGGGAAAACCCAGCCCCTCATAGAACCAGTTCTTCAGGCTGGGTGTGAATGACTGTCCAGAGGGCAGATATGACACCTCTCAGCACACACAATAGCTGAGTCTCTGGAAACCCTGACAGCCCCTTACAAAACCTGTTCCTCAGATTGGGTGCGAATGACTCTCCTCTTATCACAAAACCTCTTCAATACCCAGCCTGTAGCCGGAGGGGTGTAAGGCTGACTTAGATTGGTATAGAATACACAGCTAAAACCAGGACAAGACCTACTGCCCCAATAACTGTCTTTCAGTCTTTGCTTTTCCAACCACATTTTTTTCTCTTCCAATTGTCCATTGTTCTTAGTGGAACACACCCCCTATACTGAAACAGAGCAAGGCTCAAAGAGTTAACTCAGAAAGCCAGCTCTGAGCTAAGAATTAAAGAACCAGGATTCTAGGACCCATTGGAAAAATAACATCTGGACAAAGAATGCTAACATACTGACACAAAGAACATACGGTAAGAACACAGAAAGATAAAGACCACTGAAAATGTTAACACACTAACATAAATCTTACATGAATAGAAATACGAAAGGAACAAGGAGAGATAAGGGGCAGGAGTCCAAAGACTATTGCCCAATATACATTGTAGTCGGCAGAATCAAGAAAAGTTCAAAAGTTTACTGAGGAATAAGAGCAAAAACACTACCACCGAGGATGAAGGAACAGGAAGGAACACCAAAAATCTCCCCAAAATGAAGACTCCGCCCCTGACTTCACCCTAGCTCCACCTGCTATGAATATTATAATTAGATGTTGCAATAATATGAAAATGCATGTAAAGATGATGTAATCTCTTATACAAATTGTACAAATAGTCTGATTTGTCACTGACTGCTTTGGAACTCTTTGTCCGGCAGGAGCCGGGGGTTCCCCAACGTTGCCTGAAATAAATACCTCGCTGTTTAAAGACTGAAGCTTGTCTCTGAGCAGTTCCACTGAGCCTTTCAGGGCATAATTTCAGCATCAATACCAAAAAAAAAAAAAAAAAAAAAAACCCACAAAAAACAAACCCCAAACCAACCAAACATTCAAAAAAACCACCACCACCACAACAACAAAAAAGCCAAAGCCCAGATTTTGTACTTGCTCATTCTCCAGCTGCAAATATTACATATTCATGAGACACAAACATTAAAATGACTTAATGGATATCAACTTTATATCAAGTTACTTTTTACAAAAGAATTTACATAGTTAGTTACATGCCACCTGTACAGTAATTAGACTTAACAGCGATTGGAAACTCAGGTCCAATTTATTGTCATCAGTTATTTCAACTGGTGTAGGTATATCCATACGTATATCAATAGGTAGATCAACTAGAGAGAGAGGCCTAACTGTAATCAATCATTTTATTTAGTCTCAGAACCATTCAAGTATGAATAAGCTCTAGCCTAAAAACTGTACACAGACTTTGAGACAGCTTGTGGCTGGCTTCTACATGAAAAATGCATCAGAGATCCCCATCTCTTTGCATCTGTGAAGACTTCAGCTGCCTTTATTCAGTGGTAAAGACAAACATTGTGTCAGTAAGGTGCCAAGGAGAGTCCTCCTAGCTAATTACCTTGAAGGAGAGCTCCTTCAAGACAACTACAGCCACATTTTGCCATTGAGATGATCATCTACAGTCACTAGAAATCTTTCATCAATGAGCAAGTTATATCTCTTATCTGAAAGGAAAAGATTTTAATTTTCTCATTCGCTATCCCTAATTACTTTTATATATTCACATCTGTATACATATATTTTTATATTTGTATACTCAGTGGATTCAATTAATTCAGCTTCCAAGTGTGAGCTATGCTCATTTTTGGGGTGATTATTGAAATAATCCATAAAAGAAAGAGTCCACTTTCTTTGATGCATGAACTTAAAGAGGAAGGTGTTTATTGGAGACCTCCAGTTGAATACCTCTCTATCAAAGCCTGAGCTTTTGGACTAGGAAAAAGAAAAAAGAAAGAGTTTTTATAAAAACATTAACAGCAAAGGAAGGGACAGGAAGTATCTCCATCCTTTCTTGGATGAGATGGGGAACATGGTCACCAAGGATAAGGAAATGTCTCTTAGTGACTTCTTTGTCTCAGTCTTTAACACTCAGATCAGCTATCCTTACGGTGCTCAGCCCCCTCATCTGGAAAGCAAGGATGGGGAAGTGTGAAGCTCCCTTAATCTAGGAGGAGGTGGTCAGTGACTTACTTTGTCAATTAAACAACAAGTCCATGCAGGATCCACTTGAGGGTACTGAGGGAGCAAGCAGATGTGCTCTCTAAGCCACTATCATTTATCAGCAGTCCTGGTCACCCAGGGAGGTCCCCAAAGGCTGGAGACTTGCCAATGTAATGCCTATCTATAAGAAGGGTTGGAAGGAGGATCTGGGGAAATACAGGCATGTCAGCCTAACCTTAGTGGAGGAAGATTATGGAGCAGATAATTATGAGGGTGATCACACAAGTCCAGGTCAACCAAGGGATCAGGCGCAGTCAGCGTGGGTTTATGAGTGACAGGTACTGCTTAACTAACTTAATCTCTTTCTGTGATCAGGGGACCTGCCTTGTGGACAAAGGAAAGGCTGTATAAGTTATCTGCTTGGATTTTAGTAAACCCTTTGACACTATCTCCTATCACATTCTCCTGGAGAGGCTGACAGCTCATGCTTTAGAAAGGTTTACGCTTCGCTGGATAAGGATCTGGCTGGAAGACCATGCCCAGAGAGTAGTGGTTAATGGTGCTAATTCTACTTGGGAGTCAGTCATAAGTGGTGTCCCCCAGGGCTCCTTATTGAGGCCAGCTCCATTTAATATCTTTATTGATGCTCTGGATGAGGGGATTGAGTGCACCCTCAGTAAGTTTGTGGACGACACCAAATTAGGAGGGAGTGTTGATCTGCTCGAGGGTAGGAAGTCTCATCAGAGAGACCTAGATAGGCTGGATCAGTAGGTGGAGGCCAATGGAATGAGGTTTAACAAGGACAAAAGTTGGTTCCTACATTTTGGTCACAACAACCTCATGCAGGGAAGAGTGGCTGGAGTTCTACCTGGCAGAGAAGGTCATGGGGGTGCTGGTCAACAGCCAGATAAACATGAACCAGCAGTGTGCCCAGGTGGCAAGAAGGCCAAGAGCATCCTGGCCTGTATCAGAAATGGTGTGGTCAGCAGGACGAGGGGTGTGATCATCCCCCTATACTTGGCACTGGTTAGGCCCCACTTTGAGTGTTGTATTCAGTTTTGGGCCCTGTGAGTGACTGTATTTTTGACAAACTGTATCAAAATATCTCTCAGAGTTTCCTTGCAAAGTTTGCTTGTGGGATGCTGAACTTGCAGCAGGAGTGGCAAGAAGGAAAACAACTTACCAAGAGAATTAACAATTACTAGGCCAAGGCAAAAACATCAACGGCCACAGAAACCCCACAGCCACCAAAACAGATCTTCAAGGTTATGAGACCTTGTTTTTCAAAAAAACGATGTTGTGTGCACCAAGAATGCTGATAGGGTCCAACTGCTCCAGAAACCACCAACGTGAAAGCGAAAAAGGCCATGTGGACAGCGCATGTAAAGGCACCTATGCAGTGGGCAGAAGGGGATTTACCATTACCTTGGAGATGCCCAGAATATTATGGGATGCTTACCTTATAAAAGGGCTTTGGAAAAACAACTGAGTGCACACCCTTAACCAAGAAACAGTGTGCAGCCCTCATCAGACACGTATCTGTGTGTATGCCGACACCCGAAGGACGGACAAACAGGATGCCACTGGATTCAATGGTGGTGATTATTTTCGCTGTCCTCTTGTCTGCTTAATTTTCTTCTCTTTCCCCTCAATCTTTCCCTCCACCGAGTCAGTAAAATTTGATCTGTTAGCTACATCTGACCTTGTTTTTATATTCATTTTCGCTCATGAGATTTCACTCAAATCTTCCCCAGGTATTTTAATTGGACCAGGACAGGCCCCTCACTGCAAGAATGGCATTGAGGTATTGGAGCGTGTGCAGAGAAGGGCTGTGAGGCTGATGAGGGGTCTGGAGAATAAGTATTATGAGGAGTGGCTAAGGGAACTGGGATTGTTCAGCCTTAGGAAAACGAGGCTCAGGGCAGACCTCATCATGCTCTACAACAACCTGAAGGGAGGTTGGAGTGAGACACAAGTCAGTCTTTTCTATCAGGTGCCTACAGATAGAATAAGAGGAAATGGTCTGAAGTTGCACTAGGTGAGGTTTAGGTTGAGTATCAGGAAACATTTATTCACTGAAAGAGTTATTAGGCATCGGAACATTAGGATGGAGTCACCATCCCTGGAGGTGTTTAAAAGGCGTATAAATGTGGTACTTAGGGACATGATTTAGTGGCAAGGTGGTGATAGGTTGATGGTTGGACTTGATGATCTTTAAAGTCTTTTCCAGCCTAAATAATTCTGTGATTCTTGCTCTTTACAAGCTATCTGAAAGCAGGATATAAGGAGGAGGTGGTTGGTCTTTTCTCTCAGGTGCCTACAGATGGAACAAGAGGAAATGGTCTCAAGTTGTGCCAGAGAAGGTTCAAGTTGGATATTAGGAAAAATTTTTCACTGAAAGACTTGTTAGGCATTAGAACAGGCTGCCCAGGGAAGTCACTATCCTTGGAGGCATTCAAAAAACATGTAGACATGGCACTTGATGATACAGTTTTTGGATGTGGTGGTGTTGGGTTGGCAGTTGGACTTGATGATGTTGGAAATTTTTTCCTACATTAGTAATTCAATAATTCGACAAATGTTTACTAATAACAAAAAAGTGGTCATTAAATGCATAACTCTTAGATACGGGGCTGGGAGGGCTAGATTACTTTCATGCCAGTATAAAAGCTAGAAAAGCAGTGAAACCTTCCTAGCAAATCTGTTGATCAGTCTTGATGCTGACGATGACAATCTGACTTGGACTGAAAATGAACCACTCATTTAATGATGAAAGATACTCCATTTGGGAGAGTACCACATTAGTCAGTTATTGTTGCTTAAATTCAGTGTTAAAATTAGGACTTTAAAATTGGTAAATTGGTTATTTCCTTTCTGGTTTAGAACTGACTTCCTCTTCTTGAACTTCATAATGCACAGCAGGATCTAGGTCATGATTTAAAATATTTAAAATTGCAGACCTTGCCACAACTGTGTACTAACTTTTTTTTAAAAAGCCAACAAAAAACAGAAACAACAAAAAAAAACAACAAAAAGCAAAGCAAACAAAACCACAAACATACAAAAGAACCCCAAACTAAATTAAAAAAAAATGCCAAACTCTAGATTTTCAAAACTGATAGAATCATAATACAGTAAAAAAATAGGAAAATACCAGACAGCCTATTGCAGTGGTAACATCTATCTTAATTATGTCAATGCAAGTCTATTATGAAAAGTAAAGTTCTCTTTAATAAAATCTCAGAGCTATCCAATTTGTATCACTTGAAGAGTTGCACTTCACATATATAAGCTTCGTTTAAAAGTATACATTCTTTATATACTATTTGTGAACTGAGTTTTATAATGCTAGCATTCTCTCTTGTGAAATATGATGAGAAGCACAGGAATTCCCTGGGATATTTTGACAAACTGCTTCATAATGGTAAAATTTAGGTCACTGGGCTACTTTTTCTCTTTGATACTACCACACAGCACATTTCCAATGGGAAGGGTTATTTTAGCTAAAGTAAGCATGTTAGACTAAGACATTAGTAGTCTTTGTGTGGTACCTACAATTGTGTATAGTCAGATTAAGAAATTCTCCTGATTCAGTAAATTATTGGAGGACTTCAGTATTTTGAGGAAACTATTATGCTTCCACAAAGCTTCTGACGTGCTACCCTCTAAACATGCATCTTTTGCTCTTAGCTCCTATGGAATGAGAAACACACCCACAAAAATTAGTGGATGCACTGTGGCAGGGTGGTTACTCATCTAGACATAGTTCCACAGTACATTAAGGGCCACAGGATTTATGTTTTGTGTTTGAACAGTTAGGCAGATCCTTATCTGCTGAAAATTAGCTTTTCACCATAAATTGTGTGCCTTGCTCACGTATTACAGCACAGCGTCCTGACTGAAGGGGGAAGACAGCGGAGTTGGCTTGAGCTATGCCCAATAGCACTTCTGCTCTGGGGCTGGTCTAGAGTTCTCTAACATATGGGACTCTGTGTCACCCTGTCTGAATCAACTGCATCAGCTTATGCTGAACAAGTTGATACATTTATGAAATCCAGTGAAGTACTCAGAATTTATAGTTCTGATCCTAATGTTTCAGGTTAAATCTGTAGTTAGAGAGTTCTGACCTTCTGGCAGGGTTAACTTTTCTGAAGTACTTTCATGGGTTCCCCCAAACTGCTTCTGAAACTGCTACTGTAATTTGTACCATCACCTGCTGAGCAGTGCAACACAAACTGATGCTGTGATGTCAGAGATAGACTCCAGGCTAAACCTGAAAGTTTTATTTTCCCCTCTCTTTTACTATAATCATGAATATTTTCCCAAATTAACTGACTGATTTTTGGTTGTAAACCACATTCATTGCTCAATTAATTCTCTCCATTTTTTTTTTTTTTTGTGGTTGCTGAGACAGTCTTTAAGAATGAACGACACAGCAACCTGAATGCTACACTATGCTTTAGGGAACAATTACTACTACACTGTTTTCTGGAACTATGTTCTTCTGGTTGCTCCACTACTAGTTGCCACACTCTCTCATTTTTTCTTATTTCTACAACTCCCTTTACCAAAATTAAGGCTCTAGTCAAAAATACTCTTTCTTTGCTTTTTACAACTTTTATGTACCTCAAAACCTGGCCAAATTCTTTGCTTGTTTTTAACTTTCCACCTTTTCTGCAACATATATGATTCATATATTCATGGGCCACAAAGACAATAAAAGGACTGGAGCACCTCTCCTACTNGGGAAAAAAAGGAAAAGGTAAACAAAAACAGGTATGTACACTCGAAACCCAGGATAGAACTAATAAAAACACAATCTTACAACTCTCCTTAAGATAGCAGAGTTGCACTGACCAACGCCAGCAACGGCTGCCTCTCAAGACCTACAAGGCCTGCCAGGCTTGACTGCTCCACACGGGTGAGACCAACAGCAGAGAACCCGCATCTTCAGATCCACCAAAAGGGAAAAAATAATGAAGGCCTCTCCTCCTCCTTACTTATACCCCCAGTTACGCAAAATCGTATGGAATACTGGGAACATGACGACTTCCCTGGTTACAAAATGGTTACCAGGAAAAGGCCTGGGTCAAAGCATTGCACCTTATAGCGGTTTTTCAGTACCTGAAAGGGGATTATAAGGCAGAAGGGGAGAGACTTTTCTCCTGGGATGATTGCAACAGGACACGGGGAAATGGCTACAAGCTGAAGGAGGGGAAATTTAGGCTGGAGATTAGAAGGGGGTTCTTTACCCAAAGGGTGGTGAGGCACTGGAACAGATTGCCCAGAGAGGTTGTGGAGGACCCATCCCTGGCAGTGTTTAAGGCCAGGCTGGATGTGGCCCTGGATGAACTGGTCTAGTGCATGTGGCATCCCTGCCCATGGCAGGGGGGTTGGAACTAGATGATCTTTAAGGTCCCTTCCAACCTGAGCTATTCTATGATTTAGGAAAATGGACTTACTAGAATGGATTATGTTATTCTTCTCTGATGTAATGGTGATTAAATGTGAGAAGAACTCCAGCAACTTCTTTCACATCAGAGGAACCCACAGAAGAGATAAGGTCTCTTGCAGATTATTTTTGTCACCTTCTTATT
>VWZX01001289.1:1516-163099 GCA_013399015.1 Galbula dea | reverse complement strand
GGGGGGGGGGCGGGGGGGGCAGGGAAGGAGGAGCTATATTTTGTCTTTGGTTGCTCTTGTTCATAGGTTTATATCAGGGATTACAGTAAGAAAGCTCTTTCAGGCTTCCACTTTGAGGCTCTCCATTACCAAACTACCATCTCCAAACTACCAAGATCAGTGTTTAATATTTACCCGCAACTTAGATAAATTATTTGACATCTATTTGGTAAGTTTAGTTTAATAGATAACATCCAAATCACAGAATTTAAGAGAAACTTGACATTCAGTGCTCATTACATGTAACTGATCCTACAGTATGTGAGTATCTTGAGTAAGCATAGGTTACTGTAGAATGGTAGGAGAAGAATACTGAGTAAAAATATCTGACACTAAGATCTAGTCTCATAAGTTCCCAGCTATTAGAAGGATCCTATAATCAAGGATATACTAGTAAAGCTCTAAAGCTACTTGTGGTTGCCTAATTAATGATTCCAAACTCTTGATAGTTTCTTATTAAATCTCATATGTTTCCTGAGAAAGTATAGTTACTCCCCTTTATGTATTAAGAAAATGGAAGTGGAGGAAGAAAGTTCTTGTCAAAGTAATTTTCAAGAATAATGAAATATAAGAGTGAAATCCAGGTCTTGCAAACAGCCTACAAACACTTCCTTAGTATTGCCCAAGGTTTTTTGAATGTGATGGTAGATTAAACTGTGAAGTTATTTGAAGCTTCTGTTACGTTCTCCTTATGGATTTAATTCAAGAAATCTAGGTTATTCCCCCTCTCTTTCCTTGTGTGGAGACTTCTATCACTACTTGTATTGCTGCAGTTTTGCACATTTTTTGTAGGCAACGATGTCTTAGTATAAAACTTGTCATTATATGTTGTAAACAAGCTATTCTGACATTCTTTCTTGGAACAATTGAAGCTTTGTCTAAAGTTATGAAGAATAAGCCATATGCTGTAGGTCTCCATTTGTGCAGTTGGACATAAAACAATTCTTTTACCTTCAGACTGTTCAGGGTGCAATGTGGTTTTGAATGTGAAGTTTGGCTGTTCCTATTGACAACAGTTACATGTAATACCAAGATGTATCACCTAGTTACAAAAACGTACATATATACTGCAACTTTAAGTGTTAAAACACCTTTATTAAATTTTAAGATAGTGTTTCTTTTTCAAAACAGAATAAATTTACTTGTGGATTTTCCAGTGGTACCATGCAGATGTAGGCAGGCTTTTTGTGCTCTGTAGAAGTAGGCAGATGTGGTATGGTATTCCTTCTGAAGCTCTGGCATTTTTTTCACATATCATGCTAATAGATATGATGATTAGCCTAATTATTTCAGTACCTGTGTTGTTACAGATCAGTCGAAATGTAGTAGGATGTCTTCTGTGTAAACACTTTTTATGCAAACTCAAGGTTAGAGTATGATGAACAGTGCATGTGTATTTTCCTGATTATGTTCTGGGCCTTTTGTATTGCCCACAAAATGGGGACTGAGTAAACATATGTGTACAGAGGTATGTGTGTGGGCATTTCATATTTTTATATATATATATATATAAAAAAGAAAGATATAGAGAGATATATATATATATGTGTGTACATGTACGGTTTGTATATGGCAGAACATACAGCAAAGCAAGGAAACAGCCTCTGCTTCACTCGGAGCCGGATGTTAATCCTATGGTTTTTAATTTATTGCTAACTTGATGAGGAGAAACTTTGTGAAGAAGTCAGGAGGATTTGTTTAGCAAATGTAACATGGCTGCACTAGCTGTGTTTTACAGCAACCTTTGAAAATTAAAAGGAAATTAAAATTAAGAATGTTGGAAGGCAAAAGAACCGTATGTTGGTGGATTCTAAATGACTGAGTAACGTAATTCCATAAGCATGATATCATTGCTTGTGATGGAATAAGCATTTTGTAAGCCTGGTATTTAAGGTCCATGTTTTAGTAGTGTCTGTAAAGGCACAGTGCAGAATATATATCATGGAGGGATGACTTACTGTGAAAGGATACATTTTATTAATAGTGTTATTTTGTTCTTTATCCTGCATTAGTTTTAATGGTGGCAAATACCAGACTTCCGTTATCTCAAAGCAGGTGTGTTTTACTTTAAATTGTAAAAGCTTCTTAAAGCTGATGAGAGTTAAAAAGGACTTAGAACATTCATAGGATATAAAATGGAGGTGATGTAATAGCTGATCAATTACTGTCCTGAAGACTATAAACTGGAATTATGTGAATGTTCTTAAACATGAGTTAAGGGGGATTATTTTTTAATTATTTCTCCTAAGTAATTCTCCTAGTAATTCAACATGTGAATTATATATCACCTCTGAAATAACAACAGCTAACTGCTTAATCAAAACCTTATGTCACCTGGGGCTTCTTGAAGAAAACTGACTTACCCATGACAATTCATTCCTGTTGAGATTCTTTGAAAATTCTTGGCTTCAGTGATGTTACCAACAATGAAATCAGTCATACTGATCTTTCTGTTAATACCAATTTTCTTAAGGGGAAATTAAAATTCTTTAGTTTTGTTACCTCACCAAGATGTTCTTTTTCTTCTAGGCTATTTACTTTCTAGAAGAGAGGGTCAAGCAGGATCCCCTGAAAAGCCGTTGTCAGATTTGGGTCGTCTCTCATACTTGGCTTACTGGAAAAGTGTCATATTGGAGTACCTTAACTGTCACCACGAAAAACAAATCAGCATCAAAGGAATGAGTCGAGCTACTGGAATGTGTCCGCATGATATTGCCACAACCCTGCAGCAACATAGCATGATAGATAAAAGAGAAGATAGGTCAGTGAATCTTATAAAAAAATACAAAATACACTTAGACTTAAATATTCACTTTCTCTACTTAAATATTCACTTTCTCTACTTAAATATTCACTTTCTCTACTTAAATATTCACTTTCTCTACTTAAGAAAAGGTTGATGTGAAAAATGTGCGTGTAAAATTCTGACTTCAAAAATGCGTGATAACCACCTTACTGGAAGAAATTGGTACAGCCATGTCTTGTTAATGGGTTCTTACATAAAGAGTTTCTCCCTAAACAAGTGGTGTGGGTTTGGATCCTCTTTCATGCTAGTGGTTATTAGAAAGATAACAACCAGGTTGAAACATTTTCATTGAAGAAACTCTGTTTTATTCAGTATTATCTTCTGTAAGTACAATTCATGACTCTTGCTTTACAAATATCTTACTTTGAATACCAGTGAGGGAAAAGATTGGGTTTGTGGGTGGCAGTGTCTCCACACAACATTTTTTGGTCGTTAATGAATTCACAAAAGCTATGGGATCAGATCAGCTGCACATGAAGTCATCCTGCCGAAGGTACTGGGAATGCAAATTTCTATTTTAAGTTATGATAATGCTGAAAGTTAGTGCAATGAGAAGGTGAGTTCCTCTTTTGTAAATACATTCTTAATGATCTTGATTGATATTTTACATCTGGAACGGGTTGTTTTTCATTAAATGCCTTAAATGAATTTCAATGATATTTGTGTTTCTGAAGAGCTTCTTAATTCTTTCTGGATATTCCAGTTATAGAAACTTTATAATTAAGCAAAATTGCCTTACAAACAGTGAGTTGACAGAAAATCAAATGAAGATTAGAAATAGCTTCGTCTTAATAACTTTTATGCACACCAGCACTAGTATTCAAAACTATTAACTTTTGAACTAGTAAGAATGCAAATTTTCAAAAAGGAGATTGGTTTACCAGATGGTATTACAAGAGTTGCAAGAGGAGTGCTGTCATTGCATTAAAACCATAACTTTCTGGGCTGCTTATTTATGGACAACTGATGAGACAAACACATTTTTAGGAAGAATCAAATGTATGATATCTATTACTAACATGCAGCTCCTGCCCTGTCACAAATTATTATAGGCTCTGAATACTGACATCGAATTAGAAAATAACATTTTTTCTTCTACAGAATTCATAATACTTTATGAACGAGGTCAGTTAGTCTTTTTTTCACAGGTAGTAACGCTTAGACAGGGACATGAACTGACCTAGCTAAAGGTATCCAGAAGGTCTGTGGCTGAGCCAGGAAAAGAGATCACATCTTTGAAATTCCTACCAGACACTTACTATGGGAATCAGGTATTGGAATCTAATGATTTCCTGCGTTTTGTTAATTTTTCTTACAGGTGGCAAAGTATAAGATTGTCACAGTCTGTGAAAAGGGTTCACCTGGATCTTACTTTAAAAAAAAACAACAAACCAACACACCAAAAAAACAAACAAAAAGCATTTTCTCAGTGAAAAGCAATGTTGTCACTTAACCTACCTAATTTTTTTACAGTATTTGAAATCCTTGCTTTAAAAAAAAAAAAAAAACACAACTTTTTTGTTGTTTAGGATTGTGTAGTTCATTGGAACAGGGAATTTTGGTGGGATGTGTGCTAGTATGTTAGCATACTGTGCAACCGTGTTAGTCTTTACCTACTTTTCATATTCTACTTCGTTTCATAGTAGTTTCCTCCTGCATCAGCATAGGACTAAGGTACATTTTTATGCTTCATTAGAAAACCTATGTTTTAAACTTGCTTTCTTGTCCAGTTAGCTGCCATTTTAATTTGTAATATTAACATCTTTCTCACTCTTTACTTGATGATCCACAGTATTTTGTATTTATGCTTGTATGTTACACTAAAATTAGAAATTGCTGTGGCACTGATTGAAGTGCCAACTTCTTGCATGGGTTTAGAGTAGGCAGCTATAAAACCTTTACTTTCCTCCCTGTTGCCCTAGTGATGTTTGGTGTAAAAAGTAGTGTAAGCGTGTTATCTGTGTGTGTCAGCTGATATTTTTAGTTTGATGTATCCATTTATTTATCCATCTGTTTTCACAGGTTACTGTGCAAAAGGATTTAAACTGTAGAAAGGCTGTTTTACATGATCACTTTCTAAAACAAAATATTGTTTGTTGGATTGTAGATTTGTAATTATTAGAAGGGAAAAGCTGATTTCAAGTCATATGGAGAAACTGAAAGCAAATCCACGTATCAATGAAGTAGATCCTGAAAGCTTGAGATGGACTCCTTTGTTAGTTTCTAATGCTGCAGTTTCTGAAGAAGAGAGAGAAGCAGAAAAGGAGGTAATAGCAGAAACTTCTTACTCTGAATTTCCTTTCCTTTGGACTTTATCACTGAATATTCAACATTAGGCTGTCTTAAACATGCCAGGTTGAACTTGGAGCACAACTTAATGGTAGGGGATATTGATATTATTGTAATGCACAATTTTTGGAAGCTGTGCAGCAAGACATGGTGACTTCGGGGGAATGAAAACTTAAAACATGATTCACTTGTCATGGAGCTGTATTTATCAGTCTTGAGATAGTCGAAGAGCATGTAATCAGATCAAATTTGGTGAAGAGCTCAGGGGCTGCAGTGTCAATCGATTCTTTGTGTTATGAACTTGCTCAAAGTGATCCATGTCAGTGGGCATGTAATGTCGTGCTGAAGGACTTAAATCAATTCACTGCATCATTAATAGTGCTAAATATCCCATGAAATGCAATCTTCTTTGGTTTGTTATCCTAAATGTTGTAAAGGAACTACTAGATGATTCAAATTAAATGTTGTTCTAGGTTAGCCAGTGGTGCTAATCAGGGTTGACTTATTGTAACTCTTTAGAACGTAAAGGATATGGCTAAGTAAATGCTGTTTCAGTGACCCATTATTTTAACCTCAACCCTTCAGGCTGAGCGTCTGATGGAACAAGCTAGCTGCTGGGAAAAGGAAGAGCAAGAAATATTCTCCACAAGAACTAATAGTAGGCAATCACCTGCAAAAGCACAATCTAAAAATAAATATTTGCGATCTCCAGAAAGTGTGGCAGTGGTGGGAGAGCGAGGGCAATCCGTGGAGCAATCTAAGGAAAGCAGCGAGGAGGATGGCGGGGATGAGAATCAGCAGAGTTCGCCTCCCCGGCTGACAAAGCCACAGTCGCTAGCCATAAAAAGAAAGGTGTGTTACTTCAGTGGTTTGGGTTGAAGTCGTTCACCTCTGATTTCTATCAAATTGTTGTCATTGAAATAACACTCTGGTTTTTTACGCACATATATTAGACTGTTTCAATCCTTTCTGTATTGTTTGGACATTGAACAGCTCCTGTCTCCTGTATTTTCCCCTTCATCCAGTTTTTTGTCTTTCAGATTTTTCACAGAACTCTAAAAATAATAATGACACAAAAAATCAGAATTTTCTGTTGATTTGTAAACTAGTGATTGCCCTCTGCTGTTTGGCATCGGTATTGATTCAATATTTTAATGGTGCTTCCTTTTTTCATTTTAAGATGGAGCCCAGCTTTTGAGATTTTTCTTTTTATTGTTTTTAATATAGAGACTCCTTAAAGAGGAATACTGTTTTTCAAAAGCAAATGCTGTTAAAACAAAAGGATATTTTTACCCATATCCTTCTAATTTCCAAGAGATTTAAATGGTAAAATTTGGTTACTGCAGTGTTTATATAATTCTTAATTTTGTTGAAAAATCAACTATTTGAATGGTTTAAATAGGTAAACAAAACACTGCAAAATTTTAAAGCACTCCCCTTAGCATGTGTATTTAGATGTCTCTGGTGAGAATTAGGAAATTAGAGTGTCCCTTTGTTTATACTTCAGATGAGCGAACTTAAAAGTATAAATCCATAAAAAAGCATTCTAATGGAAATACAAACTGCTGTGTTTTCTTTGTAGCAGCCAACTGTAGGATTCTTTTAGTGTATTGTTGAGACCTATGTGAAGCTTGAGGTGCATTTCCTTTGCTGTTATCTGGTTTTCTACGTACGAACTTGTTTTCAAAATGGCAGAAACTGGAAATGTAGAGCAATGAATTTTGATACTTGTGAAGGTTGTTGGGAAATTATAAATCCACAGAGGAAAAATGTTTAAGTACAGTTTATGTAACATTGCAGTGTATATTATGTGACAGAAGAAGGCAAAAGCTACTGTAGTATGATGAAAATTCTACATTTTAGTTTTCACCTGCAGAAAGGTTTGTGTGCATGTATAGGTACATACTGTGTTGATGTTTTACATTTAGATTGTGTTTTCATTTTTATTTGATTTTTTTATCAACAGTTTATTGTAGACTGACTTTACAAAATTCGGATTTTTTTTATGTCCAGAGTGGCCAAACAGGAATGTAGGAAGAGTTGATATTTGTGGAATTATTTTTCAGAGACCATTCATACTGAAAAAGAAAAGGGGCCGGAAACGCAGAAGGATTAATAGCAGTGTTACAACAGAGACAATTTCGGAAACAACAGAGGTATTGAATGAGCCATTTGAAAACTCAGATGAAGAGCGTCCCATGCCACAGCTGGAACCTACCTGTGAGATAGATGGGGAAGATGATGACTTGAAGCCTACGATTAGAAAAGCTTTAGAGTGTCAACCTGGGCAGCAGAAACAGGAGAAGGAGGAGGAGGAAGAGCAAAACAAGGAGGAGAAAGATATTCGTTCTTGTAGGAGTGATGACAGTAGTACGAGTAAGTGAAAAGTGTTCTTGTATCTTCACAAAATTAGTTGTAGAGTGGCCTTCAAAAGAAGTGTTACAAATCTGGAAATTTTTAATGAGATGTACTTAGCCATTTTGGTTTAAAAATATTACAATATTTTAAAATATTAATAATGCTTTCTGCTTATAGGTACTTCTTGAACCATTAATCTCATGTAGTTTATTAGAATTCAGTAGTGGCTTCAGATTTTCTTTGTTTCGTTTCTATTGTGTTTACTTCTTTTGTAATTTCTGATCCATTAACATTATAATCTGGTTTTTTTGGTGTTCAGAAAACAAATGTTTTCCAGTCTGAAGAGCTGCAGTCCTTGTTATGTTGCCAAAAACAACTTTCATGTCCCTACAACAGGGCATTTCATACTAAACAGAGCAAGGGTATCACTGGAGTATTATCTAATACTGGGTTTGTATCCTTGGTAAAGGATACAAGCAAAAAGTAAGACTTGATTTATACAAATCTCTCTCTGTTCAGCATTGTTGGTAATTCAGTGAAATAGTTGTTGTTTCCAGGGCATAGTATGTCCTCAGAACTATCATCTCTATTTTTTTCACCACAAAAGAGAGGGTAGTTTCTTTCAGAGCTGCTTACCTAGTTTGATTTTAAGGAGATTTCCTGGCAGAAAAGCTAATAGATGGATAATGAAACTACTAATGAGCTATTCTGAACATCTACTCATCCCTTGACCTTCTGTCTGTCAAATTACATTTATAAGTTCTAATTCCAGAATGAATGACTACATATTTTTTTCTAAGAAGCCAGTGGGTACTGTATTACTATTTTCGTAATTGTATGAGGAGTTTAATCTTTGCAGTCCTCAGTTGCAAGGTTGCTATTTTAAACAGGTTTTTGTGCAACTATGCAACCATACTTATGAATGTTGGTGCTGTTACAAACCAGTGCACATGTACATTAGAATATTGCCTCTTTTTCCTGCTTCAGAAATTAATTAAATTAACAGTGGCATATTCAGAGTGTTCCAGCTATGTCCCGGTGGTCAGGTTTGCCCTCTTTAAACTAGACTGATGCTGTGTATTTGTCCATGGACCATGTCATCACATTAATTGACTGTAAGAGAGTTGTAACACTACAGTGAGAGGTAGAACTTGGCAAAGGAGTATCACTGAAGCCATTACACTCCCAAGTGTGCAGCATATTATAGCTTGATAATTCTTCCTTTTTTTGGTGTATATGTAAGTGATATCTGGGGAGAGAGGAGTGAATGTGTTTGGGTAGTTTTTATAGTCAGTGGATTAATTTTGTGTTCTGACACTCTATGCTGAATTCCAGTTGTCTTTTGCATACTGTGAGCTGTGTCATGATATGATGCTCATGAGAATGTACTAGAGAGAAGCACCTTTTTTGTTTCTTTTTTTTTTAAGTGTTGATACTAGAGCATGTTTATATATCTGCTTACTGTGGAATGTAGAATTCCTCTAGAATGGTGAAACAGGAACAGACTCTCATGTTATTACTGTCAAAAAAGATGAATATGCATTAGATTTATCTCTATATGAAGTGATGGCATACCCCTATTCCAGAAACAAAGGAATCAAATATTTGGACAATATTTTTACTTTAGTTTATATGTCTTGTGATATAAATCTCTGGGATTCTTCTAGTGTATAAATGATGGTTCTGATGGTAATTGTTAAAAGGCCACCAAAAAAGAACTTTACATACCTGTGTGTGTTTTAACTGTAGATATTATGTTATTCTGGTATGGTTTGAGATCCATTTATAACTCCTGTTCCAGCTTTTCTTAATAGATTTTGAGTATACTTTTGGGTTTATATTTGAAAATATTGATTAGTTTGTGCAAGCTAAGACTCTTCTTTTGTCTCTATTGTCTCCCAAAGATAATACAGAGGATGTAGCTGTGTTGGAAGAAAGCACTAAAGACAAACTTGAACCTTTAAAGAGTAAGCAGGGCTGGCCCAAAGGAGCTAAGCGTGGTCCATCTAAATGGAGGCAAAGCAAAGAAAGAAAACCTGGCTTCAAACTTAATTTATACACTCCACCTGAGACTCCTATGGAGCCTGACTACCAGGTGCTGGTGGAGGAACAAAAGGAAGTAGCTGAAGACAAGCCCTGCTCAGTTCCTGCTGTTACAGAGGAAGCAATTAAAGAGCCTGTTGAAGTATTGCCACAAACAGATAATAAGATAAAAGAGTTAGAACCTGAACCTCTGCATCCACCCAGTGAACCCTTTGAAAAACAAGAAAATGATATAATGAAAGCTGAGGAAGAAGAAAGAAATGTAGAAGACAGTGGAATGGATTCAAAAGATCAAGAAAAAGACAAAGCAGAAGAGATGTTTCTGCAAAAAGAGGAGTCTGTGCATTTGGATGATCAGGAGGAGGATGAGGACGAGGAGGAGGAGGATGAAGAACCTTCTCACAATGAGGATCATGATGCAGATGATGAAGATGATAGCCACATGGATTCAACAGAAGTGGAGAAAGAGGAATTGCCTGGTGAAGCTTTCAAAGAAATGCTGGAAACACAGCAATCTTTTTTAGACGTAAATGTTCAAACTGCTAATGCAAATCAGGAGGACTTAATGGATTGTGGTGTTGACCTTGCAGCTGATGAGTGTGGAAGTGACCAGAAAGAACTTACTACACATTCAGACCCGGTGCCTGAATCTGATGAGGATCATACAGGTAACAAGCAGGACCAAAAAGCTGGTGAAGAATTACATTCCGATTTCAAGGGAGAGAGTGCAGAGACCATGGAGATTGATTCAGAAACAGTTCAAGCAGTACAGTCTCTAACCCAAGAAGCAAGTGAACATGAAGATACATTTCAGGACTGTGCAGAGACTCAAGAGGCCTGTAGAAGTTTGCAAAACTATGCTCATAATGACCAAAGTCCCCAGATGACCACACTGGATGATTGTCAGCAGTCTGACCACAGCAGCCCAGTTTCATCTGTGAACTCTCAGCCTAGTCAGTCAGTTCGTTCTGTTAATAGTCCGAATGTTGCTCCTTTGGAGAACAGCTATGCTCAGATTAGCCCAGATCAAAGTGCCATTTCTGTGCCATCTCTACAGAACATGGAGACCAGCCCAATGATGGATGTTCCCTCAGTTTCTGATCATTCGCAACAAGTTGTGGATAGTGGGTTTAGTGATTTAGGGAGCATTGAGAGCACAACAGAAAACTATGAAAACCCAAGCAGTTATGATTCTACAATGGGTAGTAGTATCTGTGGGAACAACTCTTCTCAAAACAGTTGCTCATACAGTAGCCTTACATCTAGTAACCTAACACAGAGTAGCTGTGCAGTGACACAGCAGATGTCTAACATTAATGGAAGCTGCAGTATGATGCAACAAACAAACATCAGTTCTCCTCCTACTTGTAACGTAAAATCTCCCCAAGGTTGTGTTGTTGAAAGGCCTCCAAGCAGCAGCCAGCAGTTATCCCAGTGCAGCATGGCCACTAATTTTACACCACCTATGCAGTTAACAGAAATCCCTGAGACTGGCAATGCCAATATTGGATTATATGAAAGAATGGGGCAGAGTGAATTTGGAGCAGGGCATTACTCACAGCCATCTGCCACCTTCAGCCTTGCCAAACTGCAACAGTTAACAAACACGCTTATGGATCATTCTTTGCCTTACAGCCATTCAGCTGCTGTAACTTCCTATGCAAACAGTGCCTCTTTGTCTACCCCCTTAAGTAATACAGGGCTTGTTCAGCTTTCTCAGTCTCCACATGCTGTTCCTGGAGGACCCCAAGCACAGGCTACCATGACCCCTCCCCCCAACCTTACTCCTCCTCCCATGAATTTGCCACCTCCCCTTTTGCAGCGTAATATGACTTCATCAAATATTGGAATATCCCACACCCAAAGACTGCAGACTCAGATGGCCAGCAAAGGTCATGTTTCTGTAAGAACCAAATCCACATCTCTGCCACCTGCTGCTGCAGCGCATCAGCCTCAAATTTATGGACGTGCTTCACAGACTGTGGCCATGCAAGGGCCCACACGGACTTTAACAATGCAGCGTGGTATGAACATGAGTGTCAATTTAATGCCAGCCCCAACTTATAATGTAAATTCAGTGAACATGAATATGAATACCCTTAATGCTATGAATGGTTATAGTATGTCCCAGCCAATGATGAATAGTGGATATCACAGTAATCATGGGTATATGAATCAAACAGCCCAGTACCCTATGCAGATGCAGATGGGAATGATGGGAACTCAGCCATATGCACAGCAACCAATGCAGACAGCACCCCACAGTAACATGATGTATACTCCTCCAGGGCATCATGGCTACATGAACACAGGCATGTCTAAACAGTCTCTTAATGGATCCTACATGAGAAGGTAGGCCCTTTGGAGAGACAGATGACCAAACTGGCATATTTGTTTGATCTGCACAAATATCTTTGGAGAGTACGATTTCAAAACCAGCAATTGGTGTGAATGCAAAAACATTTGTTGGCACCATTTAAAAGCTGTATGCAGCAGAAAGCCTTATACAAGTTTTTGGGGTTTTTTTTCTTGATTTGTTGTTTTGGTTTGTGGTNCTCTTTTTTTTGGGGGGGAGGGGTTTTTCCTTTTTTTTTTTTTTTTTATTTCACTGAGCTTGAAGTTCTCTGGAAAGGAAGAACTCTTTCTATGAACTGCAATTACACAGCAGCTGATGGTTCAGAGCCATTTTATGTGCCTGCTCCCATTAAAAATGTGGATAAACAGACTCCAAAACTATCAGACAGTACTGGATCGTGAGCTTTTTCTCTCTCCTTTCCCACATGTAAATGCCTTTTAGCAGTTCTTTTATGGTATTATTTTGTTTCTGAAGGTGACACTTCTGCATGCCGCTAATGTCTTTGTTAGTGACAGTGCATTTTGTAGTACTGTACAAGTGTTGTGCTTAACAGTAAGCCATTTCTTAATTTTTTTGCCTTGATTAGGTTACCCTAGTTTGAGGGGTAAAAAAATCCAGAACTATATTTTTGTTAATTATAAAACTTGTAAAAAATAATAAAAAAAAAGCTGCAGAAGCTATTCACATTTTGGTTAGTTCAAAGGGTTTTATTGCTGTACGTTTAGTGTAAAGTTGAGACTATTTTCCATTTTTGTGACCAGTTTCTTTGGGGCTGGCATAGTAAAAAAGGCAGCTTTCTGTTTTATAGATACTGTTATGGTTTGGTTTTTGTTGATTGAAACATCTCAGTGTTTATTTGTCAAGTTTTGAAACATTTTCATATATGTCCAAATACTTGGCAGGATTTTAAAAAAAAGTAGTGAATTTGGTGTAAAGTTGCTATTTTATGGAAATGCCTCTAACTTTACATTTTCATTCCATCTGTAGATTTTTCTATCTTTATAAAATATTGGAGTTATTTTTTAAGGGAAAAAATAGAGCAGTAGCGTGTGAATAGCTCAAACTAAGCTTACAGATCGCATGTAAAAAGGCAAAAGTTATTTGTGTCTGTTTATATTGCTTCCTTTTTTGTAGCCTTTGTACCTGTACAGAGTGACTGTAAGGGCCGAACAGAAGAGGCTTGATACATGTAAAAATAGGACCCAGTGACACTCTTGTATTTATCTGTTATCTTTTTAGTCAGTCACTTAAAAAAAAAAGAAAAAACACAAGAAAACCCCACCAACAAGACAAAAAATCCCCCCCAACCACCCAAGAAACAAAAACTGCAAAAAACAACACCCCCCCAAGCTGTACATTTTAACATAAAATAAATTATGATGAGCCATTTTTAGCCTCTTGTGTCTTGTCATGGTTTTGTGTTGCATGGGAATTACCTCCTGAAATAGTGTTTGTTACAGTGCTCTCACGTGCTTGATCTAAAAAGCCCATTAAAGTTGACGGGATTTGGATTCAGCTGTTAGAACCTGAGTATAGGTTACTCGTCATAATTGCATACACACTTTGTGAAAATAGTATCTAAGATTATTTTTTTAATAATCTTAATAAAATATTGAATAAATATGTATTTAATACATTACAAGGTTGTCAATATTTAATGTATAAAACCTTTCCTATAGGAAGTCTTATATATGTAAAAGGGTATTTGATAGTAGCAGACACGGTGTTTTGAACAGTATCTTAATCGTAGAATTGTAATCTCTTCCTTCACCATTGTTGCTGGGTTAAACACAATGCAAATCTTGTGTTGAACCTCTAAGTTCTGTGTATATGCATGTATGTGTGCACACGAACACAAATATAAACACTCCGAATCTAGCAGGAGAAGGTCGGTGAAAATCAGGAAGGTTGTCTATATGTGGAGCTTGTGAGTGGACCAAGTTTAAATTAGACACGTGACTCTGCAGCAAAAAAGATCCTTGTGAGAATTTTTCAAAAAATTTCTAATGTGAATGTTGCCACTGAATCCCTCCTCTAGCACACTGACACTGCAGGAAGGTTGCTACCTAAGGTGAGAAGATTGGTAATCTTGACTTGAGAACTCTTATGTCCCATTCCAGTATATAAAGCAGCTTTATAGGTGATACTTGATATGCTCAAAAGTCAGAGAAATACATATTTCTTTAAATAAAACCCTTAAAGTGTGTGGTGTTGCCAAATTAAGAAGTTGATGCTACAGATTCTTGTACATAACCTGTTCAGTTTTAATATGATGGGGCAGCAGTGTAAAAGAGTAGGTCTGAATGGGAGATAAAATTGCTGATCAAATAGTGATTTGGAGTAACTTGTGTTTTAGGAGTTCAGTATGCCTAATAAAGAGGGCACAATACAACAAAGATCTTTGTTCATGCACTTAGACTATCAAGTTTGCTTTTTGAAGGCAGAGAGTATTCATGGCACTTAAACTACAAGTGTGTTCGTCTTCACAAAGTCACTCTCACCTTTGTTTACTCTTAGGAAGAGGAAGGTTGAACTCAACAGTTAATGTGTGCCCTTCAAGCGTGTGTAACTAGGAGTTTGTATGTTTGACTGGATCCCAGAGTAGCCCAATGTTTTCTGATTTATGGGGGTTTTTGCATTTGTGTATTTTTACCATGAGTGAAAAAAGCACCTGGCTCTTTACCCGCTGCTGTTTAGTTTCAGGTTTCAAAGCCTGTAACATACAGGCAAATCAGACCTTCTTACCATTTTGGTATGTTTCTTACCGTTTTTGGCTAACCTGAAACAGAGCATCCTGACTACAGCATATTGCTAAAACTCCGTATTTGCACTATATGTATTAAAAGTTGGGTGGAAAATGATGTACTATGTGAGCACAACAGGCAGTTTTCCAACTTATTTTTTTAATTTCAGAACTGAGTTCCTTTCAGGAGGGCAAATGGCTTTCCTGCGTCTTTTCCTATAATGATTATTTAGGTGTGAATTGCATTACTGCAGTAAAATTTCTTTTTTATAAGAAAGCTGTGTTTTCCTTGACAGATCTACCTGTTCTCTGTATTGTGTGAGCATTGCAGCATCAGTTTTGGCTGTTCTCTAGCACCATCCCAGCTGAGAATTAGCTCTGGTTTTTAGTGTCTCAGAAGAATTTTTCACAGAGTTGCAATAGATAATTCTTGTGAAATGCAGGAGTTTTCCCTCCTCATGCAATCTTAGTCTTTGGTTTGACAAATCGAGTGCTCCCTTCCATCAGTGATTTGTAGACTTACGCAGCTTGTACAGTTTTGCTGGCCTGGCTCGTAGGCAAAGTCAGTGCTGCTAACACTTGTTAGTTACCTAGTTAGTAACTTGTAAGAGTTGCCTACTTTGTGGAAAACTTTTTCTGATTTAGTCTAATTGATTGTAGAGAACGGTAGGGGGGGATAAAGTCAGAATTGCTTAATTGGCATAGGTGTGTCAGCAGAATGCTTCAGGCAAGACCTAGTTCTAGGGAAGATACTTGTATTTGGAGCAGAACCCACTTACTCTGGAAGATGCCTAATGACAGTATTCCTAAATACTCTGTTCTAGTCCTTTAGTAAAGACAGGAATGGTAAGTGCAGTTTTTTAGTAACTTGATATAGGCAGAAACAGAGGACTTCAAAACATACAAAGCTTCATTAGATCGCTGTCGGTGTCTTTCAGTTTTATAAGCTGTTTAATTGTTCATCAGGCAGACTAGTTGGTGGCAACAAGCTCCGTTTACTACTTTCAATACATCCCTGCATTAAATTTATGTATTTCCAGTATTGTTTATGACCTATATAATCGTTTAGGTCAACTCTTGCATAGTGAAGCTCTGGGGTATGCATTGATCAAATGTTGTTTTGAGCTTTTTGAAGTAGAGTGAGTACACTGTAGGATTACAATTTTGGCTTTATCGTAACTTTAGTTGTGTAATTTAAGTTAGTAGTTTTTTGCCATGTACTAAATAAGAATAAATACACTTAAGCCATATTTAAGGCCTTCAAGTAGTCTGTGTAGAAATGCTGGAATATGGGATTCTATTGATTTACTTATTGAGAAATCAATTTTGTGCTATTTTTCATCTCCATGCAAGAATAGCAGCTCATAGTTTCTGAGTAGCTTGGAATCTTGTCCTTTGCAAATTGTTGGTACATTCTTCTGTTACTATGTCAGTGTTGCCACATGCCAATTCCTGATCTATGCAGGACAAAATGAGTACTTAAGAGTTCTAATATTTTGCTTTCTATTAGTAGCTGGAAGGCTGCTGTTTGACAACTCTGTCAATCTCCACTAAAAGTAACCGGGCCTCAGGAAATTAAATTTTTTCCTGTATATTTTCACAGGTTTCAGACTGCAAAAGAATTACCCATCTTCATGCCCCAGAAAACCTTGTTTTAATACAGTTCTGCATGTAAAGCAGCTACAAATCCTCTTCGAGTTGCAGCAATAATTAAACTGTCATGCAGGATACAAAGAAGAACATAACCTGTAACTTGACTGAGAGAAATCCTGGTAGATATTTGTTATATTTTAGGATATAATTTAGTACAGAATTCCTGTCTGTAAGGCTAATGCTGAGAAACATGCTGCTGGCATAGAGATGAGGTAAATGAAAGAGCACGGCCATGTGTCTGAAAGTTTGTGTGTCTCTGTCATGAATACTGTTCACAATGTGATGTCTAATTTATTTTTTAATCTGGTTGTGTTTATTGTGTTTTGCTGTGTCTGAGAATTTGAAGGTAAGGTGTTTGTTATAAGATAAATACAAATGATGAGCGCAAAGCATTGCATTATGGGTGCCTGCAGTCTTGGCTACAGTTACTGTTTGGAGCTTAACAATTTACTTGGTTTTGGGCCCCGAAAGGAAGTGGAGAAATAGGAAAGCTGTCACACTAGGGATGCTAAGCCTATAAAGAGCTGTTAACATCTTCAAAAAATGGTTTCAAGTTGTGCTCAACTCTATTTGGTTTGTGGCATATATTGCAGTTCTCAGTGGCACCTTTCTGGTTGATGTTATTTTTTTAAAGTAACCAAGACTTCTACAGTTCATACTGCACCAAATTTACAAAATCTTTGTCAGCTGGTAAAGATCAAGAGATCTTTTTTTGTGTGCTCTTGATGGCTAGGTCATTCCTCTCAGACACTGAGACAATAAATAGCTCTTACCCGATATATTGAATTAGGCAAAATTTTAGTGGGGAGAGTGATGGCTTGACCTTTTTGCATATTGAAAAAAAGCTAAAAATAAGTTAATTGTGATCCTCCTCTACACAATACTGAGAGTATCAAATGCTGCTGAGGTGGCAAAACTCTTACCAAAACCACAGTACTGATAATCACACACACACACGTATTAGAGTAAATTGAATAACTTTAGGCAGAAAAATAGATCTGGTGTCACCACTTGTGTATCTGAATTACTTCTGTCAACAAATACAATTATTAGCAACTCTATTAGAGCATAATAATGTATTAAGATGACTAAAGCTGAGATAGGAAACATTCAGTAGTGATAAATATAAATAGTAATGTCTGAAAACACTGCATGCAGCGGCTTTATCCCAGTGAGTCAAGTCAGTGATATATTTCTTGAAGATTGCTGTGTCTCTTGCCTTTTTAATCAAAACTAAAATGTCATTAGAACTGGTTAATTCCCTGAATAATCATGGATTATATTAGGGCTATACAAGTTTGGTGCTGAACTTCCTCTTAGCAATGTAAAGGACATCCTGTTTTTCTTGTTTATTTTTGCTGGCTGTTTGTTTGTCAGGAAAACAAGTCACAGTGGGTTTTTGGTTTGGGTTTTTTTGGTTTGGGGTTGTTTTGTGGTTGTTGTTGACTAGTACATTGACTTGGATACTGTATGTATAGGACCATTTAAGATTCAGGCACTTGAAGCATTATGGAAAAGTTATAACTGAAACTCCTGAAATGTCATGTGTATGTATTTCCCTGAATTGTTGTCCATTATAGCTGCTTATGCATCTGACCTTCTTGAGGGTTTTGCTTTGTTTCTAGGTTGCATGATCTGCTGCAAAGTCTGATGTGAAGACTAGGTAGTTGATCCTCATCTGGAAGCTCTCTAAATGCTGTGCTGCCCTAGATTATTACTGTGAAAGGAGAAATGGAGATGTCACAAAAAAACACAAAAAGGCAAACTCCTTCAGGACTTTGGGACTGAACAATTTATCTGTGCAGTTACCATCTGTCGTAGTGCTTTTCCTTCAGAATTTCTTCAGGATCAGCTTGCTCTGCTCTTTGAAAGGCCATTTGCTGGGGTTAGGATCAGGATTTTGGAGGTACTTGGCCTGAAGAGTTTTTTTCATTAAGTTGTGCCTGCTTTTGTGCCGTAAAAGGCTTTTTTTTACAGAGGGTAAAATTTGTTTGTTGATGTAACAAAGAATCTGCTAAGGCTGGAACATTCTAAGAAGATAGGTTTTAAATTTGGCTTCCCTTCTTTCTCATCTTGACAGCATTCGAAATGACTTAGTTTTTCCTTCCAAATAACAAATGATCCTTGTGACTGTGTAATTAACTACACCTTCCCTCCCCTCCTTTTATGGAATTTCTTTTCCAGTAGCACAACCCTGCCAGGAGCAATACTAGATCATGGTGCTGTTCTTGTCATCAGGTGGTAGGCTATTTTTGCTGTTCCTCCTCTGCAATGCCAGCGCTATGTCCAGTTCTCTCAGCTGCTTCAAGAAGCCGCGGTTTGGCAAGATGCATCGGTGTCTTGATACTTGCTCAATGGCATCCACAACTGTCATGTTCTTGTAAATCATCAGGTAAGCCAAGACCAATGTGGCTGACCGGCTGCGACCCATAGCACAGTGAACCAGAACCTTGTCTGCAGAAACAAAGAGAAATGATGCAGAGATGACACTAATTTTTTTTTCCTTTTTTGAAGGGTTTCTGTAGTGCCCCTGCTCTGTTTGGTGGTTTGACCACCCTTACCAGCATTTTTGTAAGGCCTGTATTTTTACAGGTGGGGAAACAGAGGCTGTAAATCTTCCTGTAGTAACTGAACACCATCTACACTGGAGATTACACATTTAATCCTAAATCGGTTATCTTTGAATTTATATGTGTATGAAGGTTGCAGAGAAGGCCTGGGAGCCTTAGCCTTACATTAAGTAACATAGCAAGCCCCACTGCAGCCTAATCTTAAATGCCCCATAATCGGTGTGTAATTCTGTGTTTGGGCGTGAAAACACAAGGATGTGGGAGGATCTGGTGTGCTATCAAACCATCCTTCCATGGGGATAAATGGGATGCATAAAGATGCTTTTTTCATTTCTACCAGATAGACAAAAAGGCTAACCAGATTGGAAATTTTTTTTTTTTGCCTTCAGGATCTAGATTGCATCACTTGATGCATCACTTCCTTCGTAAAATATAACAAGGCTTTTTTAAGACTCATTGATGTTTTTGGGGGCAGAGAGTAAGAAGGGCCATAGAAGTTAATGGGCATATAACCGGCGTATTAGGAAGAAACCACCTCTTAAACTGCAGAAAAGCTGCTTCAGAAATCTCTGGCTAGTTGCCCTTACCCTGTCGTGTTGAATGAAAGTAACATTTTACTACTACCACTTCTGAGTGTTTTATAGGATCATCTCCTCATATACTGTGGAAGCAGAGTCTCTGCTAATAATTTTCATCTCTGAATATATGTGCCTCAGGATTTAACTTTGTGACATTGCTTGGTTGAACTTTGGACTTCCAGATGCAGAGAAGTCCTCGGCTTCAGATACTAGCAAGTGGAACCTCCCCCATTTTCTGCATCTGGGGTAGGTGGAGAAAGAGAACAGTAAGTGGGTTCAAGTCTGGTTGACAGGTTTTGAAACACTTCAAAAGATTTCCAAAAATGATTCAAAGCCCTTGATGGGTTCTCACAAAGGATTGAACTGCTGAAGGAAGTAGATTTGGAGCACTCTCTTTAACACCCTGCTAAGCTGAATTGCCACAGGAAAAAAAAAAATCCTATCGGCGCCAATAATAGTTTATCTCTGTTGGCTGTGCCTAGTGAGAGGTGTTAGGTGCAAAGCCATGACTCCTGCTGATTAACTCCTTTGCTTCCGGGCACAAGAGGATGTCTTGGCACAAGCAGCACTGCTGTGTAATGGCTGCATCAAGAACTGCCAGCACTAGAGGATTAATAGTTACAGTCTGCATACTAATCCTAGCAGACATTCTTAGAGGCATCTTGGCAAAATTCCAGTTTCTGATAACTGAAAGTGCCTCTTCCTGGAAAATGATAATCCCTTCTATTATTACTGCAAATATTTGAAACAGATGAAAGCTTTCATTTGTTCAGCCCTTCATGTTTCTCTTTAGAGCTTCCTACCATGTAAATGGGTTGCTGTTGAGGTGATAAAATATGTGATAGGACAAGGAAGGCGTTGCTTTGTGTGGGTGGCAAATAGAGGGGATCTAGGAGAAAAGGTACTGTTTTATAGTGTTTTAACAAAGGAAAAAATGGCTGTATAATTTTCTGAAATGTCATCTGGTTGTAGAAAAGCGAAGTCTGTACTTTCCTCTGTGTGAATATTCAAGATCTGGCTGCCTATACTATTCTGCAGAGCTGTGTCCCTTCTGTACTATTTTGTAGTCTGTTCACTTCTGATGTAAGGACCAATCTGAACCCTTTTTACCCCAAAGGGAGTGTGCTTTTGCAGTCTTTGATTCTGACCACTTATATCCTTTAAAGTGTGGCTGAATATAAAGTATCAATGCACAGAGCTAGAGGTCTGCTGACAGGTGACAGGTCCCTGAACTATTTTGATCACTTGACTTGGGCTTTTGTTTCTCAAAAATGTGTCTAGATGCAGTACTTCCTTTCCAGAGTCAGATGGAGTGATGAATGTTGAGCTGTCTTTGGTCAAATGCCTTGGGTCTTTGTATCTGTCTCGTATGTTTCTTCTCACATTGCTTTTTTTGGTCTGTCTCTTTAGTATATTTTTTCCTATGATATCTTCACATGAAAATGTTATTCTTCTCTACTTTCTGAGGAACTAAACAACCCATGTTCTAAATCTGTAGCATAGTAGGGAGCTTAAAAACCTCTTAAAATAGTATCTTCCTCTCAGGTTAATCAGGCCCCACTGGTATAAATTGTAAGCTGTCTTATGGTCTGAATTGCATGTTTTGGGAAATCTTTATGCATAGGTGAATGGTAGTAAGTATAATTGTGAATAGTTCAAGCTTGCTTCATAGAATTCACACAATGGCCTGGATTGGAAGGGATCTTAAAGATCACCTAGCTCCAACCCCTCTTTCATGGGCAGGGATGCCACTCGATATACCAGGTTGCCCAGGGCCACATCCATCCTGACCTTGAACACTGCCAGGGAAAGGGCGTCCACAACGTCTCTGGGCAGCTTGTTCCAGTGTCTTGCTGCCCTCTGGGTAAAGAATTTTTTCCTAAGATCTAACCTAAATCTTCCCTCCTTCAGTTTGAAGCTGTTCCCCCTTGTCCTATTGCTTTCTACACGGGTAAAGAGTCTCTTTTGGTTCCTTTTATAGGCCCCCTTTAGGTATTGGAAGGCTGCTATAAGGTCCCCCAAAGCCTTATTTTCTCCAGGCTGAACAATCCCAATCCTCTAAACTTGTCCTCTTAGGGGAGGTGCTCCAGCCCTCTGATCATCTTTGTGGCCGTACTGTGGACCCGCTCTAAAAGGTCCATGTCTTTCTTATGCCGAGGACCCCAGAACTGGATGCAGTACTCCAGGTGGGGCCTCACGAGGACAGCATAGAGGGGCAGAACTGACCTGTAGGTCATTCCTCTCCTGATGCAGCCCAGGATACCATTGGCTTTCTGGGCTGCAAGTGCACATTGCTGGCTCATATCCAGCTTTTCGTCCACCATGACCCCCAAGGCCTCCTCTGCAGGGCTGCTCTTGATGATTTCATCTCCTAGACTTGTACTCATGCCTAGGATTACCCTTACCCAAGTGCAGGACGTTACACTTGGACTTGCTGAACCTCATACGGTTCTCACAGGCCCACTTTTCAAGTTTGTCTAAGTTCCTCTGGATGGCATCCCATGCTTCTGGTGTGTCAACTGCACCACTCAGCTTCACGTCATCTGCAAACTTGCTGAGGGTGCACTTGATCCCACTGTCTAAGTTGTTAATAAAGATGTTGAAGAGCACTGATCCCAAGACAGAACCCTGAGGGGCACCACTTGTCACCGGTCTCCACCTAGATATAGAGCCATTGACTACAACTCTCTGGCTACATCCATTCAGCCAATTTCTTATCCATCTGGTGGTCCACCTTTCAAATTCATCTCTCTCCAATTTAGAGATAAAGGTGTCATGTGGAACCATGTCAAAGGCCTTACAGAAATCTAAGTAGACTGTATCAGTTGGTCTTCCATCGTGGACTGTTGCATCACTTCCCTTGCAAAATATAACACAGCCATCAATAGAAGGCCACCATAGTGGTTAAGCACGATTTGTCCTTCAGGAATCCATGCTGGCTTTCTAGCATCACCGCTTTATCTTGCATGTGCCTTAACATTGCTTGCATGGCAATTCGTTCCATGATCTTCCCAGGCACAGAGGAGAGGATCATTGGTCTGGAGTTCTCTGGGTTCTCCCTTCTGCCCTTTTTGAAAATGGGAATGATGTTACCCTTTCTCCAGTCTCCAGGGACTTTGCCTGACTGCCATGACTTTTCAAATATGATGGAGAGTGGTCTTGCAACTGCATCTGCCAGTTCCCTCAGGACTCTGGGATGTATGTCATTGGGTTCCATAGGTTTGTTTGTGTTTACTATCATCAGATGGTCTTGCACTTGCTCTTCCCTTACAGTGGGAGGCCCTTCACTCCTCCAACACTCACCTAGATCTACCGATACTTGGTAGGTGCTGGAAGCTTGGCTGCTATTGAAGACTGAAACAAAAACCTTGTTGAGTAGCTCAGCCTTCTTCAAATCCAATGTCACCGTTTCTCCATCCATGTTTATGAGAGGGGGGACACTCTCTGACCTTTTTTTATTATTCTTTACATCCCGTGCTATGTTCCATGTGGGCTCTGGCTTTCCTGATCTCATCCCTACACGTCCTAGTAATTTCCCCATACTCTCCCCAGCCCACGTGCTTCTGTGAACTATTATAACTGCTCTGCTTTCCCTGATCTTAAGGCTACCTACTTACGCTTAAACTCTGCAAAACGTCTTCTGATCAGGGAGTTTCTTTTGCATCACAAAGTTTTTGAAGGTTAAGTCAGAATTGCTGCATTAAGACTCTGTTTTGACAGCATCCAAATTGCCAAGCTTTCTAGCCTGGTGCAGAAAGACAGAGGCTTCATTTGCATGACAACTTGCTTCAACAATATTGACGTATTGTGCACCTTTCTAGCAAAAAGAATTGTATGAAGACATCTGTTCAATGAATTTGATCACTTGGCTGACTGAAAATCACACTCTAAACAATGTGATACAGCCAAAGTAAATTCATTAATACATTCTGGCCACAAAAATAAAGTTTTTTTTCTTTACCCCTTTTCCTTCTCTTTGCATTCACTCAGTTCTAAGGTGAAAATGCAAATTAGTGTAATATTTCCAGATTGTTAAATATTTAGCACCATATACTCAAACCTCATGTTCTTACCACTGGTACTTGGTTACTTACTATAAAATCCTGTTGTGGAATGTGGATGCTACTTATCAGTCAGGAAGATGCAATAGTCCTGTCATTAGGTAGGCACTTGAAATACAGAGCACCTTTCTACACTAGATGTGCATTCACAAATAATGCATTTATGTTGTTGGAGAGCACTAGTTACTTGCCTCTAGTCTTTTCTCCTGTAAGTATAAGAGACGTGAGTCTACTCTTTAGTCTAGCTTCTGGAATCATTCTTTTGTTCTGTAGATGTGTATCGGAAAGGTATTCCCTGAACAAGGGAAGGGACTGTTGCTGTAGACTGTATTTGCTAACAGAGTAAAATTATAAAGACCTGGCTGGCTATTGAGGTCAAGCCGGGTAGTAGCTGGCTACAGTTGAGCTGAGCAGCCAAGAACAGAAGCTGACATAAGGCTAGAAACTTATGTGACCCTCTTGATATTAAAGTCTTTGTAGGTCAGCAGGAAAGTCTTAAGTTTCTCAGCTGGTTTCTAGTAAAATATCCTGTAGAGATTTTTTTCTTTTGGTAGGGGAAAGAGTAGGACTAATATTGAAAGGCACTGTGTGGCTTAGGCTGTAGCATTTTACATGTGTAAAGCTTTCTGCTAGAACAGTGCTGGAGGTCAGCAAATAATGAATTGTAGTAATCAAGCTGAGAAATTACGAAGGCTTTAATGAAATGTTTCTAGGTCTCTGTCAGAGTTGTTTCAGTTCCCTGCTGCTTGGAAGATGGCAGAGAGATAAATCTGTTATAGCTTGGGGCAATCTGATGGCCAGGTAGGAAGGTGCGTTTTGTATTGTTAGTGCTAATGTTGCAGAGCATGGAGCTGTGAAGTGAGAGCCTGGAATCTCTGCAGAACGCTCTTGTTCCACTTCCATGGCTATACAACCAGTATTCATTAAACCTTTCTTAATAGCAACTAATCTGAGGAAAGAACAGATGATTCATGGAACCTATGTCTCTGATGTGTTTATGAAGGAGTCAAAGCAACCGCAACTCCTCTTGTCAGACAGAATACCTTGGTGCAAGCTGTGATGTGGACTTCTATCAAAGAGTTTGGTAAGGTGCTCTTGGTTTGGTACTAGCTCTGCAGTAAGAAATATCCTAGTTACATCACTACCTTCTCTTAAACTAGTTCCCTGCTGTTAGTTTTATATTCTCTGTTAAACAGTTCTGGACTTGTTTCATTTCCACAAGATGGAATGCTGTGGGTCTGTGCTTATCATCAGATGGAGTAAATACTGTACTGGTTTTAACCCTTGTCAGCACCCTCCTTACTTCTTTCATCCTGAAGTGCATTATCAATGAATTTAGAAGCTGAATAAAAGAACTGGCTGAGCTTGAAAGTGGGGAGATCATCTGCTTCCACCCCATGGTACTCCACAGTCATGTTGCGATAATATTCTGGTCCTGTGTCCACGTTCCGTTGACCATGGGCTGCGTTCAGGATGTGGGTGAAGCCTTCTTTCTCAAGGCTGTAGCGATCTAATGCAGTTTTCCTGTTTAAAAAAAAAGAGCTGTCATTTAAGTGAAGAAACTTCTTACCTGGAAAGGCAGAAAAAAGCCCAAACTCTGATTTGGAGTGTTCTAAATGTTAATGAAACTGATAATGCTTCAGAAATGCATCATTTACCATTGTAAAGATCATAAGATACTGTCATTCAAAGTGAATGATCCTTCTGGAGTTCATAACTATCTCTCCCAAGTCCTTAGAGTACCCTGAAAATGAATTTATTTTTCTGGCACCTTTATAATATAGGCAATACTGGCTTCTATCCATCTTGTACAAGAATAAACTTGAGATACATAAAGAAATAGAATGAATGATTTAAAGCCAGTGGCAGAACTTGAAATAGACCCCATGAATGCTGCTTTCGCTGTCTGTCCCATCAATTGATATTAGAGGTAATAAGAGTCAGTGCTATATGAGGAGTAAGATCATCTGGGATTCAAATAAGTGCATCATCCCTGAAAGTTATTACTGATTTTTTTCCTCCATTTCTATTTTTTAAAATAGTAATTAAAAAAAAATTAAAAATCACCCTTCTGTGGTGACAGCTCCTCTCAGGTTTCCATTTACTGTCATGTTTGGATAAACCAGAAGCAGAAATCAAAAAGAACTGGTTTTGGAAATTGGATATTGGCCTTCAGTAAAAGCTGAAAGCCATATATTTAGCCCAATATTCTGATTTTTCCCCCCTGGAAAACGGAATTCAGATAGGAAAGGAAATCTTCAAGTTCTGTGTTCCCAGTACCCACTTAAGTACACGCAAGCAGCCAGAAATTCCTCCAAAAATGCTGAGTTTTTGGACAGGCATCTAAAAATTTTGTTATATTACAGAATAATTTTGGAAAGTTTTGTTCTGGAAAAGCTTTCAAGTTTCATTAGTGCCTAGGCAGATTACTGAGCTTTTTACAAAAAAAAATTTAAAAAAAAAAAGTGCAATACTGTCCTAAGTCCCCCATGTGATGACTTTGAAACTAAATAAAAACTCCATTTAGTGTGGTGATCCCTGCCTAAGCTCAATAGACTTAGATGTGGAGAGCAGAGGACCAGTAGCATCTTGCGGCTAGTGCTGTGACGTTCCACCTTTACCTCTGGTTAAATAATGCTCACTCCTTCCCTTTGTGTCTTTGTTGTAGTGGTTGACCTAGAAAGACTTTTCTTTTTCTACTCCTTTTAGGAGATTTGTGGGTTAGGATTCTTTCCAGGTGCATATGCTCCATACACTTTGCAGCAAAGGCACTTTGGTTCTGGACTGGAAGGATGGCAGTACTTAAAAAACAGATTAAATGTCCTGACCAAATCAAGGTGCAGTGAATAACTACTTCTCTTGGTTTTGATGTGCTTGGGGTGATTCTGCTTTCAAATTAATCTTACTTTGTTTTGCCTCCCTGGTGCTGAGATTGAGAAAATACATTTTCCATTCACCAGACTTGGCCTAAAGCATGTATCCAACAAACCATGAAAGACTAATGGCTTCAGGTCAGACGTTGGTGCTCATCTAGAACCCTTGCAAGTACAGACCTGTGAGGTTGTTCCAAGCAAGAACAACGTCAAACAATAGGTTGCCTGACAATCATTTAACACTTGCATTAATCTGAAATCCAGTTTTTCCTTTTTCCTTGATTAGGTTCTCAGGAGATTGACCTTTGACATAGTGGGTACGACTAATGCATTTGTTCCTGATGGTTGAACTTTACAGTCTTGTTCTATGTCTTAGGATCTCACTTTGTAGTGTTCAGTGGCCCCAGTGATTCAATAGATATTCAGAAAGAGGGGACACTATCTTTCACTATGCAGTTAGCATAAGCAGTTGGCTCAGTCTGGCCAAGCTCCTGGGAACTTTCTGCTCCACCTACGAGTCTTGCCTGTAGCTGCATGCTGTGCATTTGGGGCTCAGGAAAAAATTAATTCTCCTCCTTTTTGTTTAATCAATTAAAGGCAAGACAGTTGGTGTTCATTTGATTTGCATTAGATGTTGTTTTGCCTTTGGCCTGTTGGAGTTGGGGAGTATATGCAATGTTTCTCTGTTCCCTCTTTTTCCCATGGTATGGGCTAGATATGGAATCGGAAGCAGCAGTGGATCAACCTTGAATGCTGTTGCAGAAAGCCCACTGTAAATGCTCAGATGTAACTAAATCATCATCTGTGAAATCTCTTTTCTTGTTTTTTTCTTTTTTCTTTATTTTTTAAGTACACTCTAAGTGTACCAAGTAAATTCTTGGGGGTTATCTACTCTACTGTTTTTGGCACTGAAGAATTTATACTGTTTTCCTCAGTGCTTAGGATAGGCTGATTTTTAAATGTCATCTGCTTTTTAATTGCACCTGATATGTAAACTGATTCAGCAGTATCCTTGCCTAGTGTAACCTTGCCCAATATAATCTTTTTTATATATAATATGGATGTGTATTTTCTTTATACTCATGCTGCTAATCTAAAATGAATGCTTAATGTTAAGCACTCAAATTTGTTAAGATCTCCACATTTTCCCTGGAATAGAGGCTCAAACTGTGTGTGTTTGGATATTATAGAGCCTGTTAGTTGAACCAAGACCTAAACATTTGCCCTGGCTAGGTAGAGCCGGCTCAATGTAGGTCCTGTGGTGTTTGGCTTGTGCACCTGCAGGCTGAACTATTGTGTATATTCTGTAAAGAGGATGTTTTATACCTTTCTTTTAGCAGATAACCTGAGCAATATTATCTATAGAGAGGTTTTCCTAAGGTTTCTAATATGTAATGTTGTGTGGAGATCTGAGGAAACACTCATTTTGCAATACCAAATACTGTTCATGGGACTGCAAGAGGTGCCTGTCTTGGGCTTTGCAATCTGCATCTTTTGAAGAAAGCTGAAGTGACACTTTTTTTCAAGAGCAGGTGTGCTTGCTTTCTCTCCATCCTCCCAGTATTACACCAGATAATTGTATTTTCATAAAATATATCTCTACTGGGTTTTTTAAATGTTGCTTTTTTTTTTTCCCCTTATAAAAAATCTCCCCAAAAGAGAGACAGAAACAGCCCAGTTGGACCACCACTTGTCATACTGACGCGGTTTTTGTCTGTGTTTTCACTGCAATCAGCTGTCTTTTTATCTTGTCTATTGATCCTAAGTACTATTGGGCAGGGACAGCCTGTGTAGAGACTCTGACACTGCCATAATATAGGGAGTTAAACTTGAGGGCTTGCTGTGTCCGCAGGATGTTGATTACCAGTTAACAGAGAGCAAGAAACAGGCTGCTAAGCCCCCATATAGGGGGACCCGTATGCCTCTAAATGGAAATGTTACTGTGCCACTTGACATGTTTGCTTGGACTGGCTTTAGCCATCAGTGAACTATGCCTTTGTGTGAAAGACTGGCTTGCTTCCCAACCTCAGCTAAATCTGCACTAGATGCCATTGTGGAAGCATCCCTCATTATCTGTCTGATTGGAGACTAATTCTTTTGTGTGTTTCATCATGCATGACGTTACTGTTTACATAGCAAGGAGAGGGGAATGCTTTTGGTTTTCCTTGTGTTCTTACCATGCCTGAGGTATCAGTATTTTAGATGAAGGAAGCAATAAATCAACCATAAATATCTGCAAATATCCAGTTGGTTGAGGTGACAATAAATAGCATAGAATCGTTCTGGGGAGTATGAATCATATACATTATTGGGGGATTTATGACTCTATTTCTAATTCACTTCCAGCTAGAAATGGCACAGATTATTTTTCCCTTGCAATTGGCTCACTACCAGAGTTTAATAGTCAAGCTAACAATATTTCTCTTTTCCCCTTTTTGGGTGCTGCTGTTTCCTAATAAGTTGCAATTAATATTTCCATTTTTGTGGTCATGGTTGAATTTTAAGTAGCCATTGTAAAGAAGAGTTTGCTACAATTGTAAGTGTAGGTGAAAACATAAACAAAATGAAAACATTTTCAAGAGTAATCAAATGTTTATCTTCAGCATCTGTGCTATTAGCACTTGATTTCCTTTTACATGGTGCATCTGTGGTCTTCATCTCTTCCTTGAACGTGTTCTATGCAGAGAAGGTGAAGTGTGTTGCTGGAATATAACTGAAAATTTCAGAATAATTCATTTTAGTAAGAGAGGAACTGGGCAGATTGGTTCCACGTAAAAACTTCAGATCACATAAGCATATGCTAAAAGTTAAGCATACCCAGAAGTCTTTCTATCTATAGTAAAGCATGTTAAGCACAAGTCTCATGCTGAATCACTCTGCACTTAACTGTAGGGCAGATAGGCTCATAAACATGTTTTTAAAGTTCTGAGTGCTTTCGTATGGGAATGCCACCTAAATGGTGAAAATTTGAAATAAAAATCACTTTCACATAGGGAGATATTGATAACAGACTGTCACCAAGTGGGAGAAGTGACCCAAACAAAAATGTCAACCATTTTTATTTGGTTCCCAAAAGACTGTTCACTTGTCTTGGGTTATGCAAAGGCTTGTCCAAGAATTTAACTGTGCCTGCTGTCAGTTTTAAAGCTAAGATTCGTAGGATTAAAAGCAAGTGCTGCAGCAAACTCTGCCTTCTTTTGGAAGCAACAATGGAAGTAGTCATAATGTGAAAGAAATTCCTTTCTTTCAAGTTACTGTCTCCAATGTACCAAATCCCTTCTCTCTCCTTTCAGAAATAGTGTCATAACAATCTTTAGTCCCAGCTGCTTTCATCAGGAAGATGCCCAAACCAATGGAGTTGGAAGAAGGGGAAAAACAACTTTCAGGCACTGCAGCCTGCACCTCTACATCAAGTATGAAGTATATTAAAAACAGCTAACAAAAGAAAAGGAAGGCAGTTCATGATCAAAACCCGAGTGCATCTGAAGGAGGGGAAGTAATCCTACAAAATGCCTTGTAAGAGTGTGTGCAGATCAGCTTCCTCCACAGGTAAATCAGCACCTTACAGCTGCTACTGGTCAACCAGATGACTGGTATGCTTATAAGTCCTAAGTAGAGCCAGGTCTCCTGAGTCTCTTCACAGTTTCATGTGAAGGCTGAGCAATGCAAACATGTTTCAGTATAGACTGTTAAAGCCACAGATTGATGTGACCCAGATTGACAAAACAGAAGGATATCTGAGGCAACATGTTACTAGAAGAGGAATTGTCTCTCAAAATTTTCCATTTTCTTTAACACTGAAGGAAAGCTTAATGCAGGATGATAATTTACCAGATGGTCAGTGTCAGAAAGAAGCTTGCTGAATATAGGCAATACTGACACTTTTTCTTAAGAAAATCTAGCAGTTCTCCCTCCTGAGGAGAGATGGTGAGAATTTCCAATAATACTGACCCAATTTCCTTTGGTAACTCCGGCACTGAGGGAATCTAGGGATAGTGTAGCATTGTATCCCCTTTTCCTTCTGAAGTGTTGCTTCATTTCTGTGGATGCCTCCTGTTTAGTGTGAATTAGAAGAATTTTTAGGTACCACTGAAAATGCTGAGCAGGCTCTTCATAGTGTGTGGTAGAAAATATTTAATATTCCATTTTTCTCTAGCCCCAAACCCAAAAAAAAATAGATGGTTTTGTAAATGATACAACCTAGATACATAAAGTATCCCTCTGCTTTCTGTGCAGCAAAGGCATCAAACACCTGTGATGTAGTTAGTCAGTTCCTGATCTTCAGTTACTCACCAAGTGTTAAAATCACCTATAGGCAGAGATGTTGTGTGGGGAAGTGTTACTTGTCTTGGAAACTTACTGCTTGAAAAGGTTTGTGGTCCAGTGTTACAGATCTGATTTTCTGGATTGTTAAACTGTTGTTACAATTGATAGATTATTATACTAACAGAGTTGAAACTATGTCCTCAAGAGTGTTATTAGAATCTAAATCTGCATACACTCCTATTTTTTTTAATGATTAATACTGGTGTAGATCCTAGGAGTTCACAATGCTAACTGTTTCCTACCCTGAGTGAGTCCCATCTGTTTTCTTCAAGGTCAGTATAAATTGCTTTTCTACTTAGTCACTTGGAAAAAAAAATACTCTATTGCTTTTCTGCAGAAAGGGAAGAGGAGAGAATGAGGTTTTAGTTAAGCATATGCTTAAGGTTTAGTTATATATTTTAATTATCACACTCTGCAGTCTGTAAGTTTTACTCATGTGTCTTGTTGAACCTTACTTTTGTTAGTTCTCAGGACCATAAGCCCTGAGGCTCTACTGGGATGAGCACAGGCCATAGCTTTTTTGAAGTGGAAGCTCAGTTCAGCTGTAGGTCTAGAAAATTACTTTTCATATTTAACCTTCAAGGAATTAGATTCCAGAAGACTTATTTTCTCAAACTTACAGTTTCTCTAACTTATAGTTTAAGAACATAGGAAGACCTGAAATTATGACCAGGCCTTAAATCCTAGTGAGAGCTAGAGGATGGTTAAGAAAACAAGATCTTGGGAGGTCTTTGTCTTTAGCTAAAATATTCTTTGAAACTCAGAAATGTGGAATCATGAATATCATCTCAGGTAATAAGGTAATCACTGAAGAGCTGCAGGTAGAAACTACAAGCTGTATAACCGGCAGAGATGTTCGATGTGATTGCAGTGAGCCAAGCAGGCTTGGGATCAGCCAGTAAAACTGCCTATGCAAGTAACCTGGAGACCAGTGAAAGAAAGGAGCCAGACAAAGCTGCATTCTATGTCTTTAGAAGACTTCTGGATGTGAGTAGGATACATGCAAGTGCTAATTTTGGTAGCAGATGATTCAAAATCTTGTTTTATTCCTATCACTGGGCTGTCTCCTACTAGTTCCAGTGTCTGGTCTTTAAAGTCCTTGGAACTTGCTGGAGGAAAATTTCAATTGGAGCTGAACACAGCATGTTATATTTTGAGGCTTTGATTATTCTGGGCCTGACAGGCTCATGGAGATTTCATTGCCTCTGGGTAACATCTGCAACGAAGCATTTTAACAAAAGGATCGAGTGGCCTCACAGGGCTCCTTGATAGCCTGTATTGCATTAGAAGGAAGATGTGGTTACGTAGTCAGGGTAATTAATTAGCGTTTCTGTAAGCAGTCAGAGTCCTGTTAACCTTGTAAATGCAGGAGGCTGGAATGAAGCACAGATGTGAAGGCTCTGAAGATAAACTCTGCATGTGTGTTCATTTGATTTTGTTGATGAGCTCCACTAAATTCTTTCAAGATCAACCTTAATTTAGCATGGCTAAGGATGCAAATATACCCAACATCTGTTCACATCTTCATGGCAGCTCTTTGGCAATCAGTGCTACAGCAAGACCTTAAAATAAAACAATACCAAAAACTCTGCCACACTGAAGAGGAAAGCTGTTGGTCAGAAGTAAGATGAGGAACTTGTGGAAAGATACAGAGGTCCCTGGACTTTGCTTGCTAAAAATCAAATTTTAGTTCTGGTAATGAAAGCTGTGTCTTGCCTGCAGACCATTTCTCATCTCAGATTTGCTGCTACTGGCTGTCAAGTTTGCCATTATCTGGATGACAATAGTTTTTCAAGAGGCGCCGTTTTCTGTTGAAGTTTTACTTCTGTTCACCCCCACCCACTCCTCACTTCCTTTCTTTCTCCACTGTCTTTCTCATTCTTTTTTCCCAGTCTTGTGGGGGAATTGTTTCCCCTTGAAACACCATTGCTTTTCCTTCTGACTTAAGACCTGCAGAAATACACTGCCCAGTTCCAAGTACCTCTCAAGGAGTTTGTTTTTCTGTTCCTTTAGTTAGTTTGTACTAAGTTCAGCGGTTGAACTTGCTGATCTCAAAGGTCTCTTCCAACCAAAACGATTCTATGAATCCGTAAGTTCAGGTGCGTGTTGTATTCAGAGTTGTGCCTCCTCGCATTTCTGAGTTACATTACAAGGTGTAACAAGCCACTGCTATATGAGCAATTACAGGAGACAGTCAGTGGCTGGCATCCTGGGCTTAGAGACTAACTGTCCAAAGACCTGTTGTCTTCTTTTATCCCTTTGCTGGGAAGGTAGAGCTGTAGATTCATCACTGAGATAAGAGATGAATTCTTCTAAGGGCTTCTCTTCATTCAGAATAATTCTGCTGGTGATTCTGAACAAGTAATTAGGAAATAAATGCTAGAAGAGGCTGTTCTTTATACTGAATTTTGAGTTAGAAATTTCTAATGAGAGAGGCAGGGTAGAATTGGGAGAGGACAACTCAATCCCCTTTTTCCTTTGTTCCTGAGTCATTTGGCCAGGCTCTTCCTGTGGCTTAAGATGTTTGGGGTATTTTTGTGGGATTTTTTTTTTAATCTTTTTTTTTCCTGTCTCTAAAAGTGGGAGCCTTGGCTTGGTTAAAGCCCAGAGCTCTTTTGTGTCTTTCTGTCACCTCTGGCGCCACAGAAGTAATTGGTCGATGATATTAAGAGTCTTGTAACTTTCAAGGCTGTATATCTTTTCTCTTTTATAAGCTGGCAACAGATGAATTTTAGGACCTTTTAAAAAATTACTGAGAACTTTGGAGCCAGTGGGGCTCCTGCTTGTGCCTTAGAGTGATGATGTAAAATAAATGTCATGTTAGCACAGGGTGTAGAGGAAAATGGGAAGTGAACCAATAATGCCTAAGGGGTAAAAAAAAAAAAGCTCTCTTGCTCTGCTCATGGTTTTGATGGGGGATTTTCTGATGGCATGTCTCCCTGCTGCCGCACTCATCTCTGCTTGTCAGAACAGGCTGTTTCTTGTTTAGTCCTGTGCTCAGCAGAGCTAAGTCTGTTTTGTGGATTTGCTTTTTTTTTTTCCCAAGTCACACTTGGTCTGATCAGGAAGACACATCTCTGCAGCTTTGACTTCTGCAGGGTTCTGTTTGTTTTTTATCTCTTGGGCAATTTGGAAATGCAGAGTGTTCCATGTACACAAGCACAGGCTTGGAAATGCAGAAATACCACTGCGGGTTGAGCTCTCTCTTCAGTCACTGTTCAAGAATTATGTTTTAGACTTAAACCAACCTAAGCTGTGGTCCCAACACATCTAGGCCATGCTCTTCTGTCAGTGTAAGGATTTTCACTCGGAGAAAAATGACAAATTACTCCTTGAAATGATTCATTTAAAAATAGATCATGACTAGCTTTAACCTCTGCAGCCTACACTGGTGCCACAACCACTTCTGTTACTCAGTCTTTAACAGCAGACCCTGCTGCACTTACCCAGTGCTTTCTTGAAGCAGCAGCAACCAACACTATGTGCCTACACTGTGTGCTTATATCTGTGAGGGCCTTGCCAGGCTCTGATTGTTCTGTTGAACTCTGCCATCTGTCAGTAGCTCACCAAATCGCATTACCAATGCTAAATACTAACCAATGGGTAAAAGGAGGAAAGAAACACCTTGGTCTGTTAGTGAGCTGTACTTAGTACAGCTTCGTCATCTGCTATGTAGAAGAGAGATACTACATACACTTAACTCATCTGCAATGGAGAAAGGTACTATGCATACTTACTCATCTCCTATGTAGAGGTTGGGCCAGACTTCATTGACATGAGTGTACTTTGGACATCCTTTCCAGAGGAGTCGCTCCAGTTCAAATGCACCTGGGGTACAATAATCTTCATCAGGATCTACTTTGATTGCTGTGTATGGATTTTTCTTGCTAGCATTCAAACCTGCTGATGACATCTTGTCCATGGAGTAGTGTGCTCAGGATGTGCAAGAAGCTGGAATGCAACCAAAACAGAATGTTAACCTGAGGAAGCACAAAGCAAGTGACTTCTGCTATGTTTGTGGGACACTGGGAGCAGCACTGGCAAAGTGTGATAGGGCTGGGCATGGTATGAGATGGATGTATATGCTCTGTGCTAGATGGAGATGCACAGCTGGATTTCTGCCTGACCTGAACTAGGTGAGCAATACTTTTTTGGATGAGCTCATGAGTAATGGGAACAAAAGCCAAAGGTTTGTGATTGCTGAAGTTTGGTCTCCACTGGGATTTTATTTCCTGGAATCCACTGGTAAGAATTTGGTAGGTCTAGCAGCCTAATCCAAGGGATCTAGAGTATCTAGGGGGACTGAGTGGGAAAGATATTGCTTTATCATTGTGAATCTCCTAAAGGTTTCTCCTTTCTGTCATTTTCAGCAATAGAGGGAGATTAAATGTCCGTTCAGGTGAATACTGAGTATACCTGTTCTGCTTTTTCAAGACCTTATTGCAGCCATGCACACTGAACCACGTAGGCTTTTGGCAGGAGTGAGCATTTGCCTTTTGCAACACTACTGCCTGACTGACAAAATACTTTTTAGCCAGGATGGGCTCAAAAACTTCCTTCTTTTTGTATGCATTTTTTTTAACCTACAGGCATATGTGCCAAGTGGGTAGGAAGAGGCACTGTTGAACATACAGAAAAGAGCAATGGAGTAATGTTACCCTGTAGCTAAAATGAGAGTATCGTTAATGTTGCCAAAAATAATGCCCTTTGCCTGGCCATGCTGTTGGAGCTGTGTTGCTCAGAACTGACAACCTCGATGTCCTGTGTGTTTGAGCTGTCTCCTAGTATTGAATCCTTTGGTGTCAGCTTTACACACCTCTTGAAGCTCCAGATTCTCTCCTGCTTGCTGTGATTTCCTCAGTTGCTGTCAGGATTGAGGCTTTCCTGTGTAGAGTTTGCCTCTCTCAGCTGTGGAGTCAACAGTTACAGGCCAGTTCTGTGGTGTCCTTCCTCCTCCACTTCCTCAAGGCTGTATGCAGCGGGAGCACAGAAGACAGCCTGGAGTTTTCACAAAGCTGACCAGTGATGTTAAAGGCCAGAGACTAACTTGAGTCTTGACACCTCCCCCATCCATGCCTTTAAGACGACCCTGCCTTAGGACATGGCAGGTAACTGAGAGAATATCCTTGTCTCTTGGACAGGTGGGTTTTTTGCATCCATGTTTAACTTTCCTAATCCCCTGCAGCTAAAGTATCTCGCGTAAAAGCCCAGTGAAATGTGTGGTAGGAAACCCTTTACCAGCAGCAGCTGTAACAGCTGCTGCAGGTGTGGTACAGCTGCAAGAGTGCAATGCTGTGCTACTTAGCTTAGGTGTGGCATTGCACTGTCCTGCCAGAGAAGTCAGCCAGTGTCACCATGCATAGTGTTGGATGTGTTTAACTTAAAGGCTTTTCAGATTATTTTGAATTTTAATTTTTTGATTGTTTGAGGAAAATTTTGCAGGGGAGACCTAAGATATAGTGCATCTATTTATTCTGAGTGAAGAAGAAGAAACAAGGGAGTGATTGACAAGTGATAAAGGTGTACTTGAGAGCTTTTCAGTCCAAATTAACAATGTTGGAAACTCTGCACACTACCAGACTTATGGCATAGGTCCAGGCACAATGTCAGAGGGGGATTATTATGAGGGACATGGGTGTTGTATGTAATGTCTCCTTTGTTTTTTTCTTCTGTGGATTTGCACGTTTATGAAGGTATAGCACATTTTGTTCTGCAAGTTGTCAGCAGGAAGTTAAACCACTTGTGCAGCTGATCTTTATGCTACAGCAAACCTCTAGGACCTAGAATATAGAGCTGGCTGTGTGTCTGACCCCCTATATACCCTCTTGCGCATTTTGACTTAAGCGTCTTCCTCTCTTGTCCTCTGAAACAAGTTTCCCTTCTTCTGTGTTGCCAGCCTTCTGCTGCAGACTTTTTTTGTCAGTTCCATCTCCCTGTTGGGTCTGCGTTGTTTCTTCTGCTGGAGACCCTGATGTCTCAAGGCAGCGGTTGCTGCCATCTCTCATCCCCTTGAAGGGAGAAGTTGAACCTCACAGTTGTGTTGGAGACTTGTAAAAAGAGGTGTCGGAGGTGGGCTTGATCGTACGAAGGTGTGAATATAGCCTGCCAAAAATTCACCTTTCTTGCAACAAATACTGTAGTGACTCCCACAAATACTTTGTGTTGGCTGCTGGTGATGTTTGTGTCCTTTTAATTACAAAAATCTGGCTAATGCCTTCATGCAACTGCTGTAGAGCTGCCCTGAAAGCAGGATGACCATTTTTCATTGACATTCCATGTACCCATGGGGTTTGTTTCCCTCAGCTTGAGTTCTTTTGTGCCTGCCATGTTTTGCTTCTCTGCAAAGCTGGAAAAAGCCAAACAATTCCTGTTTTCTTACTCCAAAGCTAGGCAAGATTGTGGAGTAATTTTTTCTTTGGCATGTGTATACCTTTGTTCAAAAATTGGCTTCCTTTCACTGGCAAAGAGATCTATCTTTCAGCCAAGCTTCCTTAAACATGATGATGATATTTAGCTAAGTGGTCCTCTGTTGAGATTTGTAAAGGCCTCTTGAGAATTCCAACTTCTAGCAAATCTACTTTGGACTTGGTCTTGCGTGCTTCTGAGTAGCACTGAGTCCCATCTCTGTGTCCCCAGGAGAGCCTTTTTCCTTCCCATGCCAGAATTACGCTAGTTCTACATGCAGACTCCGCAGTGTAGATAATGTTAGACCATCAGAGATATCAGTCTAATACATTCTGACTTTGGGAGTGAATAAGCTGTTATCTGCAACTTGATAAAAACTGCTATTTGTCTAGTAAAGAATTATCTTAACTGAGGGCCTTTGCCTTGATGTTGAAGGACTGGCTGTGCTTGTATTCACAGCTCCATAAAATAGCAATGTAATCAGTAATCATTCTCGGTGGCCACAGCACATGGATTTGTTACACCAATACTCCTGCTCATAGGCTACAGACCTCAAAACAGGGCAATTACATCTACAAATGATCATTTGTGGTACTGTAATACCATCTCAGTTTGAAGCTTGGTTAGCACTCTGAAAGTTAGACTGCTGCTGAGAAACACTAGTTTTTGTCTGTTCTGGGAAGCCATATGCTCCCTGAACTTTAAAGTAAGCTATGTTCTTTTATGCCTTGCCAAAGTTATCTGTGGGGATTTTTAAATTGAATTTGAGCACAGGAAAGCATCAGTTTAAATTCCTTTAATAAAATATGTATTTCAAATTTGACTCCAAGTAACAGAGTTTAACTGGGGGCGGGGAGAGGGGCGCAGAAAGAGATTGGTTTTCTACTTGAGCTCTAGAATTAATTGTCATGAAGCATTTGGTTGGGAGAAGGATGGAAAATCTTTCTTTCCAGGAACCAAAGATACCTAACCTTCTCTCTTACTGACAGTTCTGTATACATCAAATGGAGCTGAGGGAAGATTGTTCTCTAGGCCTACCCTCTTAGGTTAAAAAGTGAAAAAAGGATTGAGTTTCTTTTTTTGGGGGGGAAGATTGTTCTGAATCACAGAATGTTAGGAGTTGGAAGGCACCTTGAAAGATCATCTAGTCCAACCCCCCTGCCACAGCAGGATTCCCTAGACCAGGTCACACAGAAGCACGTCCAGATGGGTTTTGAATACCTCCAGAGAAGGAGACTCCACAACCTCTCTGGGCAGTCTGTTCCAGGGCTCTGGCACCTGAACTGGAAAGAAATTTCTACGTGTATTCACACGGAATCTCCTATGCTTCAGCTTAGAGCCATTGCCTCTTGTCTTGTCACTGGGCCCCACTGAGAAGAGCCTGACCCCATCCTCCTGACACTCACCCTTCACATACTTAAAAGCATAAATGAGGTCACCCCTTAGTCTCTTCTCCAAGCTAGAGACCCAGCTCCCTCAGCCTTTCCTCCTAAGGAAGATGTTCCAGCCCCTTCATCATCTTTGTGGCTCTGTGCTGGACTCTTTCCAGCAGTTCCCTGTCCTTCTTCAAATGAGGGGCCCAGAACTGGACACAATGTTCCAGATGCAGCCTCACCAGGGTAGAGTAAAGGGGGAGAAGAACCTCTCTTACTAGCCACACCTCTTCTAATATGCTGTCATGGATCTAAGAGTGCTGGCCTATATAAAGATGACTGTCTAGCACAAGCTCAAGACAGGGAAAGCTCAGAATCCTTTTGCAGACCTGTCGCAAGGGAGATTGTCCTTTGCCCAGTGTTCACCCAGTGCAGTTGGGTGGCAGACAGATTGCAGGGTTACCCCTACACAGGCTCATCAGAGTAGTCTCCCACCCCTTGCAACACTTTGGGATAAAATGCTTTGCCTTATAGACTACTTCGTGCAGGCTGAATGGATGTACCATCATTGCAATGATGCAGCTTTCCTGTACCAGCTTGGCAGTCACTTTGTGGCACCACACTCTGCTGAGGGGACACAACCTTGAATCTGAAAGCTCTCAGTAGTGTAGGGACTGTCCTCATGCCATTTGCATAAGGAGCTCTGCACCCTGCTTGCTCCTGGAGGTGCTGCTCCAGCACAGGACAGACATTTTTATTTCATGGGAGAGGGATAAAGAGGGGAGTCAGACAGAGGGAACTACCATTGTCCCAGAGAGGTTCTCCTTGGCGGGAAAACTTAAGCCCAGCTTTGGGGTGTAGTGAGGCATGGAGCCCTATCTCTGGGCCAGGAGTTCTTTTCCAGTGAGGCAGAACAATCTGCAGCTTATCCTTCTCTTCTACTGTGCCCAAGCCATGGCTCCCCTCTTGCTCTGCTTTGCTATGCCAAGGCCAGACAATGTGAGCTACTGAGACCTTCCCATTCCCTCTCTGCTCCCACCCTTCAGTGGCTGTTCAACAGCTGAGTGCCAGGTCCACCTCAGTAAAACTAGGGTCCAATGCTCAAGTCTGTGAGATTTCATCTGCCAAGCCTGACATCTTGCAGGTTCTGCTTGTCAATCCAATGTGTGCATATAACACTGAACTGCCAGTGCTCACCAATTATGCTGTCATGGACTTAAGTGTCTTATCAGGACAAGGATGATAAAAATTCAGTCATCTGCATTTTTATACCCTAATCTTTCTCTTCATAAGTAAGACCAAAGTGCATGTTATCTAATGAATTTTATTTGTTAATCACTTGGATGGCTGTAATATTTCTCCCCCTTGGGTTATATGTATATAAATGAAAATATTGTTAGTGAATTCACAAAATGGTAATTCAGAATAATGGAGAGTTAATCCTCTTTTCATTAGCAAGCCACTTCAGGACATACACTGTGGCAAATTACACTGCATTTTAAGTCATTTTCGAGTACTGTGCACTAGAAAAAACCATTAAACTATTTTTGCATTGATAGAAGTAGTTGTATGGCTAATTTGGATAAGCAGCATGCATTAGGCAAAGCAGAGGAATCTCTTCTTTATGTCCACTATCCACTCTACAGCTGCCAAGTGGAATTTCTTACAGAGCTCTTCAGCTTATTTTATCTTAACAAAACAGGGAGGGAGGAAAGAAAGTTCAAGAGAAAAAAAGGGAAAATCTGCTAGTCTATCTGCTGTTTAATTGAGAGAGTGAACACAGTCTCGTAGCTGGAGCAGTGATATGACAGTGAAAGATTTCCTTTCTGCACCTTGTTCTGAGTCCCCTGAACTACTCAAATTAACCCAAAATCTCCAGGAAAGCCCTGAGAAGCCAGAGAACATAATAGCTCATTTCCAAATTTGTTCAACTGGAGGGATGTGCTCGCACATCCCCAAATTTTTAGGGAGTTAGTTAATGCTTTTCAAAACATCAGTCATGAGCTCTACAGTTTGGGAATCCCACAGATGAGCGGGGAAAAACCTGAGGTTTATATCTAGAGTCGAATGTCAGACCTATGGCATTGGTGTGTATGTTTCTAATGCTGTTTTTTCCAGATGTGGGGGAAGTTTGAGTGCTTTGAGGCTGAATGCTACAAGTCATTGTCTACATAACAAAAATACTGTGTTTCTTAATATTTTTTTTTTGCTCAGTGCTGTGCAAGCCTTAGTGCTCTGTATCTAGATGCCAAACAATTTGGCAAGATTTATGTCTGGGAGTTGAGATCCAAGTCAGCTGTAGAAATTTAAAAAAAGAGAAAAAAGAGAGAAGAGAAAAAAGCAGGCATGCACATAATAGGACTGCATTTACCTTTGTCCTTTGCAAGAAGCTATGTACACTCTTCCCTTCTTTTCTGCACCCCTCCCTGACCCAGAGGCATTCATCACTTCTTCACTGCTGTTTTCCCAAGTGTATGTACTCAGCCTGCCAATTTATACCTATGTTTGAGTCTAAAGCTACAGAACCCCAATAAGGTCAGAGCCCGGTGATGGCAGAAACATGCAACCAGAGAGGCTAAACAAATAAAAGGTGGAAAGAAAAATGGAGAAAGATGACAATTTTCCTCAGTCTTTCCTTCAGAAAGAACAACTGTTAGCTGCTCTGTCTTGCCTGACATAGGGCAGAGGATTTCCTCGCCTTAATGCCTGCTTCAGTCCATATTTATGTAACAGAATACTTGAAATTCTTTGCCACCCATGTTTCCTACTCTTGGGAGTTCTCCTAGTCTATATGACTTCAATCACCTGTGCTAGTGGGGCTTTTGATGATGGTTTTATTAAATTTAGTTTGGTGTGTACAGGTGTTCCAGCCTCTATTTTGTGCTCAGAAAGTTGTCTAAAAGCTGTTTCTCCCTGAAAATATAAAGAAAACTCAAATTCTTCTGGTTTAGCTGAGAGCTGAAGATTTTCAGTGTTTAGCACACACCTAAATATATAACCTATTTGTAAATGTGGAGTCAGATTTTGATCTTATTCCTATTTTGATTTTGCTTTCAGATTTTGCTTCCTACCTCTTTCCTTATGATAGCCCTGAAAAAGAAGTGGAACTGTGATATCTTCAGGATTTTTATTTTTCAAGATGCTAAGGGAGAGAAAGAAAATAACCAAAGCAGCCTGACTATTTGTCAGTTCTAGGCTTTTTATGAGAAGTCTACAGAAGTGATGGTGTTTCCAGTAGACCTTATGCTTACAGCAGTGCAGTAGGAGATAAACATGATGCCCTTGAAATTGGTCAGTGGTTTGACCCTCAAGTCCGGGGACTTAATTTACCTACCGCCATGTACACTAAATATGAAAGAGCAACAATAAAGTGGAACATGACCACATCCACCACCCCCTATAAGTATGATTAAGAAATAATTTTTGTGCATGAAGTTCTTGTTACATAGGAATTATTCCCATTTTCTTTTCTGATGTTGTCTGGATGAGCCGACTTATTCATATGTTTTTATTTATCAGATATAATTCAACACCACTGAAATCAGAGGACATTTACCTTTCAGGGGTCCAAACCTGAGACCTTCTTGGCTTCTAGACAGCTGCAAAAAGTAATGTTTTAATTTTTGTTTACTTACTAATTCCACTTTAATAAACTACCTTAGATAAAACCTGGGTGGAGAAACAGTATCTGTAAGAAGTGTGTGCAAGAGAATGAAGTACCTGAGAGAAGGTAAGGATGGAGAATACAAATTCTCCTACACTTTAAAAAAGATTTGCAGAATGTTTGAATCCAGTTTAGCACCCTGCCTTCAGGTTAAGGACTATCGCGGTGCTGAAGGCAGACAAAAACCAGATCTAGTGGCTGAGTATCTTCAGAAATAGGGAGGATCTGCAGAGCACGTTCCTGAATTCTTAAGAAATGTTCTGTTCTTCCATTTCCAACCAGCATGCCAGGTACATACCTCCCTTCAGGGTGAAAAAGTACTTACCCTTTTTGACTATGACTAAGCAGAGGGCTGTTTTATAAACTGGAAAGTTCTCCATGCAGAAGCCAATGCACATGATGTCTGGAGCACGGTGTTTGCACTTGGCAGGAGGGTAAACAGTGCTTGGGTTTCTAAGCTTTTTATGACTCTATAGTACATCATTTGAGCTGAGAGTTGGTTAGCTGCAATAACAAAACCTTGCTTTGTCAGGTGACTTAACTAAATGAATTTAAAATGGTCGTTCATCATATGCCATCCACATGACATTTTGCTCAGACTCCAAACACTGGCAATAGCCATGAAAAGCTGAATGCTTTCCTGTGTAACCTGGCACTTCCTGCACCCCAGTGTGCCGCAGTGAGGTGTGGTGCTGCAAACGTTCCTTGGTTGGTGTTTCCCCCCTAACACTAGACCACAAAAAATTAATTTTGTACAAATACTTCTTGGAAGGAAGGAGAAGTAAAATCTATGGGGCAGCTGCATGTACTTAAATGAAGAATAACGCAATCATGTGTTCCTTATTCCTGTCCCAGTCTTCCCCGATAACTGTCATTTCCTTCAGTTCCTTTATTTTACCCCTGCATTCTTATGCTTGAAGCGTTCAGGGACTGTAAAATTGTTCAGCCAACGCATTTGTCTTTAAACAATTTAAACCCAGAAGAATCATAGCCTCTGTGCAATTATTTCCCAGACCCTCCTACTGTGAATACTCAAAACTAACCAGCTATTTCAATGAATTTCTAAGCTACTGATGACTTTTTGAAAACTTATTTTTGCCCTCATTCTTTATTGTTGACTGAATTGGTTAATTTAAAACAGATTAAGCTGAGATTTCATTACATATTTTGGGAGTGCTCAAAGAAACTGAAAACACAGCATCATTTGAGAGTACTGCAACTCAATTGGAAAAGTTAGATTTGACTGGAGGGTGGAGCAATTATCAAAGAATAAGCACAGTATTCTGATGGATGTTACAAAATTTTGGAAAATTGCATTTTTATATGTAGATTTGATATTTAAATTATCTCTAAGATAAATACAGTTTTGGCACCTCATTTCCTATTTTATAAAGCAACTTCTGTAACATGACTGGTTTGGGTTTTTTTAAATGTATGCTTTCAAACCCTTTTTGACTCTGCAATAACTTTAAGCTTTTTTTCCTTTGCAACAAGTTTATGAAGTTATCGGTTACCCTAGAATGCCTGCCAGCTCTCGGTCCTCTCCCTGCTTTGCTAAACTAGGCTAGAGAAGGAGTACAAGAAGTACAGCAGAAAATGTATGTTGCTTAGCCTTACCTGTAAGCTTAGGTGGGTGCTCTAAGTAGCTGAGTCCTGTGAAGTGAGGCAGAACGACAAAAGAAATCTTACCAACTTTGCAACTACAGTCTATTTTTAGAGGAGGAATTGCTGACTCTGACCTTGAGTGCTACCCACTCCAAAGGACAATCTTTACATCTGCTGGTAAAACTATTCCCTGATGTGACCTGAAACATTAAACCTGGCAATTTAGTTACCTAGCCTTGGTATGACTAAGATAATGTGATGCCTGCATGTTGACCATAATAAAATTAAACTCATCATTTATCATATTGTCCCCTTGTCAAGCCTGATGCTATGTTTACTGCTTCATGTGGGCTAAGAGCATTGAACTGCTGTTTCCTATCATGCTGTGCACAAGTGATTTGTCATTGGCACAACAGGCAATAGGAGAGATGATATTCTGACAAGATCCCCATCTCTTGCATATGCACCAACAAAAAACCATCTTTCCCTACCTAACTGTTTTCATTTTCATCAACACTGTCACTCTCAGTATCCATCTGACTTCTGAAATGCCTTTTGCTGCTAAGAAAGGGATGTAGTGCTCAGCCCTGCTCAGTTCTGGTGACATGGGCAGAGCTCACCAAAAAGAGGCAGAGGTACACTCTCCAACCTTTGAAAAATTCCGTGTTTCTCTAAGATTTCCTGAGAAGCTCCATGGCTTCCTACTGAAGATGATCTAAAACTTTCTGTACTAAGTTGTGGCAAGATTAATCAAAGATCAAACTGAGTTCCCTAGTGTCAGAGCTATGTACATCTCGTACACTACAAGAGTGGTGACCTTTGTGGCCCTCAGGGCTGTCAGCTGGAGGGATCAGTGATCACATGCGAGGAGCTGGTACACAATATCCTCTCCCCCAGTGTTTGTTCTGCAGCATACCATGCCTCAGTGTTGCCAACTTGGACAACCTCATTAAGAGTAACAAGATTTTGGTGCTGCTGGAGCCAGGCTTGCAATGACATAAGAAGCTCCAGCTGTCATGTGAGTATTGATAGTCTTGGGGGAAATTCTTCAGATACATTACCTTCTGCCTGGGAGTGGAGGAAGGAGGCAAAGAGACCAGTCAGGACAAGTGGATGATACAGGGAAGTAGCCAGTTGGCTTCTGCACCTACCTTCTGGGGCCTCCTAGGCCATTCTGTTGAGATGGCCACCTTGGAACTGATCTCTCTGAGCAGACCTACGTGCGCTGCTTGCCTTTCTTTCTGGCTCGCAGTTCTCCCTATGTTCACCCCAGTGCATACAAAAAGCAGATAGTTCTTGACTAATATCCACTATGGAACTCTTTTCATCTTTTGCAAGAACAGAAACAGTCTGCTGTGAATGCAAATGCCTGTGCCTGACCAAAGTTTCTGCTTGCTCAAGTGCTGTTTTCCAGTCTCCAAGTCCTGTGGTAGATGCCATTGATGTTCAGTAAAACACAAGTTCCTGACTGTGTTGGTTACTTTTAATGTTACTTCAAATCCTTCCAACCAGCTTTGTTATCCCCCATCTGCTTGGAAGATAAAAGTTCATCCCAGAAGGACCAGGACTAGTTCATTCCAGAAGCACCAGGACTAGACCTAATTGTGGCCTGTGGCTAAGATGGCAGTACTCATGTGAAATAATAACAAACAGTTTCAGTTCAAGTTCTGGGCAGGGGACCTGCTGCTGTTTCTTGCTAACAGCATTGCTGTAGCCAAGTTTCTGTATTACAGAGCAGCCAAGCTCCTCCTTGCCAATTATTCAGATAGTTGCTCTTAAAATGAGAAAGAGCTTACATCTTGGAAACCTGCTGTGCCTTGTAAGTTACCTTGGAAGGTCGTTGTACAAATTACTTCTATACTAATACCAGAAAAACTTTGTGGAGGAGGAGTTGCAGATCCCATATAACAGAAACTAGCAGCAATTGTTTTATTTTTATCCCTGCAGGCAACCCACTGTATGGGACTATAGGTAAAATGATACAACAGACCAGCAGTGCTGGTGAGAAGAGGCTGCTCTATAAGGTGTGCGATGGAAGGTCTGTGTGCTCTGAGTGGCATAAAGGGAGATGGGCAGTGGTCTGTTGCTTCTGTTGGGCTGTCACTCCCCAATGTTGTCCTTCTGATGTCAGACCAATGGCATGACAATGTTTTGTGGTATTATTTTTTCAGGCTGGGATTTTGAGTTCTGGGAATATTAAGCTGAAACTGAAGCATTAGTCTGTCTGTCTGTCAAAGCAGAGCTCTTGTGCCCCTCTTTCTGAGGGGTCCCAAGAATGTGTAGGGAAAGGTCGTTCACCTCCTGAAAAAAAATTCTGTGTTTGGGACCAGTTGTATGTGCTTCCATTAGTTTTGCTGTTACTAGGAAAAGATACTAGCTGTTGAAATGTTTTGGGAGTGGCTAGTGACTTAGACTGCCTTGGAGCCTGGACACAGAGGAAACACAGCAGGAAGGCTCTTATTTTGGAAGAGGTAAGCACCTGCCCTCTGGAATGTTAAATAGTTGCCTTGGGCTCCTAAAAGCAGATGTGTGCCACATTATTGGTCATTTCTGAAAGTCTTGGCTAAGCTGGTGGTGGTGCTTTGAAAATGCAGAGCATTCTCCTTCCCCGACCCTTACATGCATTTAGCCTGCTCTCCTTCAGGCTGCAGATGTCTGGTGGTGGTCTGCAGTCACCCACAGGCCCCCACGTCCCTGTCTTAGCAAAGGTTCTGCACCAGCCCCTGTCGCAGAACAGTACCCTGTGCAAAAATTTGTTACCTTTTTTTTTTTAAATGTGTATTCTGAAAGTGGCAAAGGGCCAACCAAGGCGCCAGGCACTGCTCAGATACATAATAAAAGGCATTTCCTAGCCTTGAGGGCTGATGTTCTAGATAAAAGAGACAAAGACTTAGATGGGAAGAAGGATGATACACAAGCAGAATGAGCAAGATTGTGGCCAAAAAATGCCACCGACCAGCTTCCTGGAGGTGACAGTTTCTATGGCACAGATTGTGGAGCTGTGGAAAGAATGAGAGCTGAAGTCTGATTCAGGAGGAAAGGGGTGAAAAAAATAAAAACCTTTAAAAATTATCTTAGTAGGACTGAATTTCTTCCACAAGCATTGGGTAAAGAAAAGGAGAGGGGAGAGAAGTGATAAATTGCTGGGCAGACCACACTAGAGGTACAGTTGAAAAAATCTGACATGCTGTTTTCTAAGACTTGAAATTTTTGTGTTAGTTTAAATTAAAAGCTTTGAGAAAAGTTCTGCTTTGAGTCTTCCCTCCCCCATTCCGACCTGGTGGACTGGAAGATTTCCTCTTTGCTACAAAATATGCTATTATTTGAAAAAGCTGGTTTTTTAACAATTGCATGAGAAGAATAAGTATATAATTATATAAGATTGTCCTAATGGACAGTTGCAGCTGTACTGAGATGCTAACAGCATGCAGAAACCATTATGTTTCCAGTTGTTTGGCAAAAGTTAAGAAACCTTATATATATTTTAAATTTAACCGTAAAGTAAATCCAGATGGTTCTCTCTTGCACAGACAAGCAGTCTTCAAACTAGACATATAGCTGTAGCCTGGCTATAACTTGTTTTGATTACTGCAGATAAAGAGAAATGCTTTAAATGACTATGCACCCTCCTCACAAAATGCTGTGTGCTCTTGATTCTCACTGAAGTCAACTGGCGTTTACTTAGCACTACGTAAAACTTGTTTGACAATACCTTGCATGCATGAGTATCTTGTTGGGTATTACTTGTTTAATTTCTCTTTATAGTGAAATATTGCTTAATAGCCCCCATTAGGGTTTGGGGCTCTGCTGAGGGAGGCATTGTGAACCCATAAAACAAAAAGGACAGTTGCTGCCCTATGTAACATACCATTTGAGCTTGAGTTTTGTTCCTTTCTCTTGATGTCCTAGTTAAGGATTACCAGAAAATATTGGTTGTATGCTCTTTTTTGATGTATTCGGAGTTTTGTCTGATTCTTTATCAAGCATTGTCTGTTGGGTTCATTACTGTATCTCAGCTAGATATCGATTGTGCTAGCTTCTGTCAGCAGGGGAATCAGAATTATATTGACTTGTGAGACCATTCTGCAAATCAAATCAAGAGAGCTTCATAGGGCAAGGATTTCGGTGTCTGAATGTTTTAAGGCAACACACTATGAGCATTTATGAAACTCTGAAAATAGGGGAACCAAAAGGTCCATCAGAAATTATAGACTCTCAGTACATTATTTTTTCTGTTGGGTTTTGGTTTCTCTTTGTTGTTTTTTGGGGTTTTTTTAAGTCAGTAAGCAAGTGTTTTTGTAGATAACAGTCATTGTTTGTTCAAGTAGTATAACAGGTAGAATTAATGATTTATGAACTTCTTTGGCAGTATTGTCAGGAGGCTTGGATTTGTCCTGCTAGGAGTCAAATTTACTGACTGATGAGTCTTTTGCTATGTCTCTGGCAGGGCTAATATCTCAGCAGTAGTGACTGTGTTTGTAACACAGTATCTGAGGCTAGGGTCAAAGCTCCCTGGGTGTAGGAAGGACTCCACTACTGAAAAAGGTTCTGTGGTCTTCTCTGGGCTTGTTGGGGGAGGATGGGGTTGGGGCTCTGAAAGTTTGGCAGAAGGTGTTTTGTTCACTGTTCTGCTTTTTTCCTCGCTGTCAGCAGAAAAAACATTCTGAGACATTTGTGTTGAAATGAAGTGCAGATCCCAAGGCACTCTAATGTGGAAAATAAGGGTTGAGGGCTTTCTCGTAACCTATCTTTACCAAAGAATACTGGGAACAGGAAGAGCCTGGGGCCCCAAACTTCTTGCTACCCTGTTTCTCAGTCAGTGTTAAGAGGAAGCCCTGCATGAAGAGCACATAGCAGAGAAATCCTACGCAGAGAGAGTATTGAATAGTAAGTAGATAATTCTGTGCTATATATACAAGGCATCTTGACGTGCTCCTGAGGTCCAAAAATCAGGCACCTCCAATTGGTCATAGCATTTAAAATGCCTTCAAAAAAAAAATGGTATTGCCAAGACTCAAGGTGGGTTTGTCCCTGGTATGCCACTGTATCACACTCAGTATTGTGCTTAAATTCTTTTGATGACGTGTTGAGAAACTGCCACAATCTGTTTCTGCCTCTATTGTTCATTGGGATAAGAAGGTTGGAGGTTTTTTCCCTGCTACTTTTTATTCTTAATAACATACTGCTGCAGGGATTCCAGAAACGTGTGGTCCAAGCTTTTCCTGAAGCATAGCATATTTTAAAAAATAAACAAAAATAGTAGATACTTGGTATGTCACTCTGATCTGAAAAGTATTGTCCAGACTTGCTGAGAGCAGGTTTCAGTTCAGAGTAATCTCATGGTATATGGAGTGACAAATCTAGACTTAAATAGAGCAGAGAGCCAAAAATTGAACTGATGTTTGCTGTCCTTTTGATACAGGCTTCTGCCTTGCTGAGGTGCAGACAGGGAAACACCAGAGCAGAGTTCCCATGCTGGTGCTGTTAGTCCGGTGTCTGTACCACTGACCATGGGCAGTAACAAAGGCCTTAAAGGAAAGTACATGAAATCTGTGCTTACCACTTATAGGATAAATTTTTTGGCCCCACAGAAAATCTGTTTAATCTCCCCACTCCACCTTCTTAGATAAAGCTTGGCTGGAAGCTTGAATCATGAAGTTTTACAGCTTTTCCAAAGTTATTTCTTTTCTTCCAATGTAAATTGTCTCTGGTGGTGGTTTTTTTTTTCCTTTTCTTATTTATGTGACTATCTTTTAACTCTTCTGTGCTTTTTGCCTGCAAGTGTTCTGATAATGAGTTCAGCAGACTAAATAATGATGATAACTATAACATTATCTGGTTTGAAGTGTGTTGCGTTTTTGTTTTCCTAAGTAGGGTTGGGGGAAGTTTGCCTGACTGCTGCTCAGGTGGAGCTGTTCTGTACCTGGAACATCTGGTCCTGTGGTACCATCCGGCTATGACCTCCTATTCTCCTAGAAGTAATCAAGTACAGTTCATGTCATAAAACCCCACAATAGCAAAACAATGCCTCGTAATCCACCAGGAATTCTCTGCTCCACCTCAGGGCAAGTGCCTTTTAATGGCTTTTTGCTCAGAGTTTGATCAGATTCCAAACTCTTAAGCTGAGAACACCATAAATGTTGGAAATGAGGTACTCTATTTCAGGAAAAAAATACAAAAGCCAGACTGAGTAGTTCTGTGAACTAGCAATAGAGTCGTTACACTATAAGAGGTAGCAAGACTGCCTTAATAGAGGGCATTGAAATTCAGCGATTTATGGGTCTTAATTGTTGCTGGCCCACAAAACACAGACTTAGAAAGGAAATCGGGGAAAGTTAGCACATGCCTGGGGCTTTGAAGTTGTTGTTATCATCCACATACATAAGAACGGGAGATCCTCTCTAGTTCAGCAAGTACTGGTAAAAGAATGAGTTTGGCTGGCAGATACATCAAAGGTCTTCACTTGTAATTCGCTTAAGAGATTAAAATGAAATANGAAGAAAAAAATGAGCATCTATTCTGGCTGAAAGTGATTACTGAAAAGCTTTCTGACAACCTTGAGCAAAACAGCAGTTGCATCTTAGTTTCACTGACTTCAAATAAGCATTTGATTTACTGAGACTCAGCTGTACCTGTCCAGTGCCAAGGAGTGTCTTTGAGAAGCCAACAAACTTGATAAAGCTCTTTGTTTTCAGAACCACAATCTCTAAAGCAATGCATTGCCAGACCATGAAATGTGCCACCGTGAATTTTAGCAACCAGAAATGTTTTACTTCAGAAATAAACCTGGTGACAAACACTTGAATCTTGCTACTTTTCCCTTTCCTGTCAAACGTGATTTTTACTGAGATTCTTCAAAATACCAAGCAAACACTAGGAAAGAAACGGTGTTTTCAAGTCATTAAGCCATTGTTGAACTGGGGGATATGAAGGCTTGATAACAACTGTGATCAATTGAGGCAAAACTGACTACCAATGCTTTTGAAGTGGAAGGAGGAGAGAAGTGGCTTTGTGGAGCAGCTACCAATAGGAACACAGTGTGGGAAATGCTTATTTTAGGGGTTTGAGGAAAAATTGTGATGAATTTTTGTAAAGAATCCTGAGATTGTTGGCAGAGATCTAGGTCATTTAAGTATTCCCATCCCATGTCCCTTGCTGTTGCCAAGTCAGAGATCTTATGGAATGATTTGGAGCCTCTGAATCAAGATCAAATACCTTGAAAAAGAGCCTGGCCTTTTTCTGAGCAGACACAGGAATTGATGGATGTTAGTCTACAACCCATATGATCCAAAATGAAAGATGCTGACCGTGAATAGTTTCCATCTTCAGTTTGATACTTTCTTTGATAATATAAAATTTGTATCATTTGCTGACTTTATATCCAGCATGTACTTTAACACCTTTTCTCCCCTTCACCACACAAACACCTATGGAGTGTTCCTGGTCCACATCATCCCATTTAGGTAGAGATTTTACCTGCCCTTCTATGTTCCAAGATGAGTAGTCCTAAAATAAATTCTGGCTGTAACTTCATTATACGTAGAGCAGAAGGTCATTAATCCAGCTCATTTATTGTTTTATATTACAGAGCCACAATGCAGGACTAGTAAAAATGAATGCATGTTTCCCAGTCAGAATGAATCAATTATATGATCATTGTTACTCTTAATTTTTATGCAGTGTAAAAATAGCCTTTTTTTGTGCAACCAATCAGTCTCTCCCACACCTTTCAACTCATCCACATAAACACACTTGCACTGAGAATTTTAAGGAAAGCTTTTAGCTTGACCCATTGCTTTTCCATTAAGACTCCAAAGCACCCACATTTCTCCAAGAGTCCATTCAACACACTTCATTCCAGCTGTTGCAAATGCTAATTTCAATATGGATTATAGATTCAGTCCCCTGCATTTTCCTAACTTACAGGCAATGAAGTGACAACCAGTTGTTTTAAAAGAACGTTAATGTAGAGGATTTTCATGTGAATTAAAATGAACTCAGATTGACAACAGACTTGAGAATACCTCCCTGTGCCAGAAAGGACTGTGCAAAAAGGTGTCAGGAGATGCCCTGCCACCAGAAGTGGAGTGCCAAGCAACAGGACTGGCCATCGGGAGCTTGGCTTGAGGACTAAAACCATGGAAAAGCTGGCTTAGGTGGTCAGTTAGAGGATCCTCCAATGTTTCCCAGAAAAGAGGACTTAGGGCTAAGATGCAAAACTGAAGTTTTTGAGAAAATTGAGCTATCAACCAGAGTTGCTGCCTATTGTAATTACAGCTCATTTATAACAGAAAAATAATGTGTATAAACAGTGCATAGAATTACTGCTAAGCATAGTTTTGAAGTGTCTTGAAATTTTTAGTGACATGATTAAGCCTGGTTTTAGAGAGAATGCACTGTGCTGCACGCCAAAGATAAGTAATTACAGATTTCACCTATTGACTTATCTCTTTAAAAAAGGAGGAGGAGAGCGGGGAACGAGGAGATGTGTGTGGTGTGTAGAAAAGAAAAAAAAACTTGAAAGTAGAATGCATCAGATATTGTTTCCTTGGAAACAAAAAGGAAGATTACATCACAGAGTTCAAGCCTATAAATAGAAACCTAGCAGTGCAGACGCAGAAGAAACTCTTGTTTCTAGAGAGAAAAATTTAGAAATGAAGATGACCTCCCTTTAGACACTGCTGTCACAATGCAGCCAGCACAACCTGATCTTGAGGGCCAACGGTAAATTTAGCTGATGATGTATGACAGTCTTCTCTCAATTAGCTGTAGCATTCAGCTCAGGGAACTGGCTCAGTTGCTGAGAAGAGGTATAATTTTCAGGCTGCTATAAATACCACTGATGTCTCCAGAGGCCTTCTGTGCTGCTGTGGCAGAAATTTCCAAAAGTCTTCAGCTTGAACTCTAAATCCTTCGGGCAGCCATGACAGGACAGTGAAAACCTCAAGTCCATATTGATGTTTGTAGGAAACAACCTGGTCGAAGCATCACTGTGCTCTGGGGGGCGAGTTCAGGCCTTTGGACAAGACTAGCTGCAAATTGTGGGAGTGACTGTCCTCCTGCAGTCCCCGCTACATCCTGACCCCTTTTCCTCTCTCTCTTTAGCCAGTCTGCAGTCATGTAACTGTTGTGCTTGGGACCGAAGCATCCCTCTGCCCCCACAGGGGTGAGCAATAGCATCTGAGGAAGGTCTAAAGGCAAGTACAGAGGGGTGATGGCTTGGCCAACACCAGGCTGCCTGCCACTCCAGCCTGCTGCAAGCTTATGGTCCCAGCTGTGTTGTGGGGCCTGTCTTGCATCCTGCTAATGTCAAGTCTGTATTGCATTTTCTGAGTTATGTTTCTTGATGCTATGGAACATTTATACCATTAGTTGCTAAACCAAACAGTGATGTTTTTGTTGTTACAGATGGGTTCCTTTGGACTATGCACTGGGTCATCTTCTAACCTTTACTTTTTAGTCATGTGCAACTTCGTCTCTGCTTTTGCAGCCAAACTCCGATCCGAGTATGTGTATATACAATACTACTAAAAAGATAGCTCCAAAACTGGGCAATTCTCACATCTTATGGGCTAATATAGCTAAATCTTTCTTCCAAAGACTCAAGCCTTGTATAAATTGTATCATTATACAGAGTCTCCAGATGTTTTAAAATAAATAAATAAATTGATTGGTTATGGCTCTGTTCGGAAACGATCCCCTTCAAATTGAGACACAGATTTGTTCCATCAGTTTATATGTAATAATGCAGGGCCTGGTCAAATTTCCACTTTCTGGTGGGAATCATCTCAGTTTGAGTAGGAATCTTAGTGTGACTGATGGCTCCCAAAGGGCTATTCCTTTTAAAAGCTGACAGAACAGGACTTGGAGCTGCTGGTTAGTGATGAGATTTGTTAAATGTCCCATGCCATGGATGTTGATGATGCTGTAATGTATGTGTATGTATGCATCCTTCTTTGGCACTGCTCATTTTAAAGCATAGCCACGTAAATGAAACAGCATGTGCTCCCAGCTGCTTTAGCCCTGAGACATGGCTGTGGTGTACCAGGTGGCAGTACTCTAGCTCTCCTAGCTTTTTCCGTGTCTTATAACATGGTATGCACTCCTAAATCTACCAGAGAATCTCAGCTTTCCTTGGCAGGGGACAGGAGGAGGAATATGAGTTTATTGCTCTTGTCAAGAAAATAATGAAAACAACGAACCTTTAGAAAAATAATAATAATAAAATCCTATGCTTTTTAAAGACATTCTCAAATGAGAAGAGGTAGGAGGGGTCTGTGATACAGTACTTTTGAACATCTGGGGCTGGCCGAAATTAAGTTCTTGCTTAGGTAAATACAGCGGTCATTTGTATGTGTGTCTGAGTCTAGCTGTGATTCTAGATCCAAGGTTGCTTTTACCATAATAAACTAAGATCCCAAGTCTCTCAGTGTCTAGTGCTAAGGGAAATATGGATAAGATTTGAACCTTGTACTTTGTGTCAATCTTCAATTTAATCTTGTGTTTTAATTTGAAAGAATTACTGGGGATTTGGCATACTTCTTTTTGTGGGAAAAGTAGTTAGGTTGGGGAGGGGATCCTTATATGATGGTGCTTGCTTTGACTTGGTTTTGCTGCCGTAATCTCTCCTCTCTGTGAGTCATTGTGCCTGCACAGTTTGCACTTTTTTTTCTAAATGTCTGTTCCACATTGTGAGCTAATATTCCACAGTGTGATATGCTGCCAGTACAATATTGCATGGGATAACTTCTGGAATATACAGAATTTTTAGCCTCCCAGCATTTTTTTTTTTTCAAGTAGGCCAAAACTTGACACCTTTATTGGCAGGCAGACATTCCTGAGCACTGGGGTAACTATTGTCAACATGACTAGCCCAAAAAAGTTCGTTTTGGGTGACTGGCCAGATGGACTGCTGTGGTACTGATGCTTGACATCTGACCAAAAGGATGCAGGATAGCAGAGATGCAGGTAAGTTGACATATGTTTGGTGCGAAGCAGGTTGGCTTAGAAACTAGAGGACTTGCTGGAGGTTATAATGATCATAAAATTAAAGTGTAACCACATGGAGGTGTAACTGAGTCTAATTTTTTTTTCTTCCATAGAAATTGATACTGGGAAAAGACATCGGGTGAATTGAGGAATTCTATGTGGAAAGCAACATTGGTTGTAAAAATATAAATAATAATTTCTGTTACTACCTTCTCCCAAACACTCCCTACCTGTCTAAAAAGAAACATATAGCTATTATGAATAATCAGATGAGCTGTTTAATTCAAAGCTGCTCTGTAAGACTAACATGATGTCAGGTCTGCTTTCCTGGGTACAGTTTTAATTTTGTGTTATATGATGTCTTCTTTCATTAATTCAAATATGTAGGAAATGAAAAAAGATCATCCAGTCTGATTTTTACTCAGTTGTGTGTTCCATTTGGGTATCAGCTATATGCAGACTATTCACAGTTTCATCTAAGAAATGTGTTGCTTAGCTTTCAAATGTGCAGAATGTGCAAGGCTGAGATTTCCCCAGGACAGCCAAGGAGGAGGAGAGCAATCTCCCCCGGCCTGTGACAGTATTTGGTGGCTGCCTGGCAGCGAATGGTATTTCTTCATGAATGGAGATTTTGCTTCTGCAAAACTCTTGGCCAGGGAACATCTGTTTTTTACTTCTTAAAATCATCTTGTCTGCGGCCATTATAGACTGAACCCTTTCAAAATGTTCCCTCCATGGGTGACTTGGCCAAATCATGTGTATTGGTACCTCCAGGCATGGTCAGAGCTACAAAAATTGTGTAGCTGATTGGTAGTTACACATGCATGCACAGAGGATTAGAAGGATTAGAAATACAAGTGAGTGAATGGAACAGAAAGTAAGAAGTAAATTTAATTTTCAAAACATCCTTAGTTTGAATAGTCTCTGATAAAATGCTGTTTTCCTCCTGTGAGAATGGCAAAGAAAAGTGTCTTTGAGTCCAGCCTTGGGATCCTGCTGTGTGTCTCTTGTGAATGGGTAATGAAAAGTGGCCATTCATTGCTGAATGATTATTTTTCCCCTTCAATGGAGTGTGGGGGAGAAACCCTCCAAAACCCAACTCTTCTATGAGTCCAGCAGACTAAAAAGCATCAGGAAACCTCTGGAGGGAAGTAAAAAATTATGAATGGAGAATAAAATATTGGTGTGGATCTAAAGGGCTGTTGTGTATAAAGAACAGATGGGAAAATGTTGAGTTTTGAAGTTTAAAAGACAAGAATCTGAATCTCATTCAGCTGAGCAGGGGGAAGTGGTTTGGGTTTCCTTTCCTTGGAGGTTGGCTCCATTTGATGAATTGTCAAGATGTGCTATAAATGTTTAAGATTTATAGGACAGGCTCCAAGTAATACTAATGAGCAGCTAAAAATAAATATGATAGGAAAATACAAACTGACAAAAAGATCATGCAGCATCACAATAACTTCATAATCACACAACTGTTGCCAAATGAACATAGGAGACATGGCATGAAAATGAGCTTTTGTTTTTCACATCTGAAAGTTAAAGGAGTCGGAGTGGAAACAGATGTTCTCCAAAAGAGTGTGTCAGAATAACTCTAGTAACAGCCAATTGTCACCAAAGCTGAGCAAATAATTCCTTGCTTGCTCTTTGCTGCTGATGGTTTTCCAATGATAAGTGGTTTGGGGGTTTGGTTTTTTGGGGGGTTCTTTGTTTGGTTTGGTTTTTGTTTTTTTGTGGTTTTTAAAGAATTTATGTATTTATTTGCTGCAGCAACCTAAATGTTTTTGGGGCAAAAATTATCAATGTCTCACAGTTTTGTGCTTGTTGGGTATTAGGAATTTTTGCTGAAGATCTGTTGGTCCTCTAAAAGCAGTCTTAAGTGCTTTGACAAATCATTTTGGTTGTAAATTTTTGTGAATATTTTTTTGCTGATATTTAATGTTACATGAATTGATGAATTATAGTTATTCTTGAAATAGAGGGAATTAGATGAATTAGGTGCATTGTTTTCATAGAAAGCTGTTTGTAGAGCAGCAGCTGTCTTTTGAAAGACTGGGGATAAACACAAAGGTGAATGTTGTCTACTACAACAGCATAGTTGTTGAGCTTTCATTTTTGGGGTCTATCTGCTGAACACCTACAGAAAAGAAACATTCAGGTCAGTTGGTGATATGTGGATTGACTGAAGAATCAATGATCCTTTGTGCTGCTATGACTCTCAGTCTGTGCTGGGTACCTACTTGAATGTACTGGAAGACCTTTGTGGTCATGAAGGTGATCGGCAACAATCAGGGTCAAACTGGAGCAAATGGAAGATCTTATCCCTTGACCAGTGGCATTTGGGAGGGAGGGTGGGGAGGGGTCCTGCCCACATCTTGGGCAACAGAAATAATCAGAGTGTGAGCTGAATCCTAGACCTGCTTTTGAATTTTACTCCAAGTTTAATAACTGATATTTTTGTCAGCCTGTTGAATTTTTCCTGTGCAGATTTTCTATTTGTGCTACTGTTGAAAATACTGTTTGCAATGGTATTTCCACTGGGAGATGCTTTGTGTCCAGGGCAACTTCTCTAAGAGTGGTCTGTGAACAGTACTGCATCTTATTTTACAGTTTTCAAATACCCCTTTATATAGTAAAGTAAATTATGTTATTCTTTTTCTGTTAATGTTTTTGCCCCAACTTGGCACCTTCTTATTGTCAGCAAAGTAGACAGTCATGTGGATGCACTCAAGGATTTGAAAAGTCGATGTGGGCTTCACCATAATTTAATGATCAAGTGGGAAAACACTAGATGGAACATGGCATGGCAACATCATGGAAGTTGCTCTGTTACAGACTGGGGAATGGCTACTGGCAGAAGAAGGTGGAAAAGAACTGTTTGGGTTTTTTTAAGAGGGTGAGACAGGGTAGCATTGCTTGAACACTCAAGTTTCTTGAGCATGAAGATGATGGAAGGATGTTATGGAGGAGGAGAGCCAGAGCCAGATCCTTAGCTGACATCACTGGATATTTTTAGGATTGCTTCCTGAGAGTGCTTTCTGTATATAAACAGGCGTGGTTCCAGGAGGCAGTGGTGAGGGGGAGAGGTATAACTCAATGATACTTGTACCACAAATACTACATTGCAAAGAGCAAAATGTTTGACTTTATTAAACTGCAGCCTCCTGCAACAGATCAAGGGTCTAGTTTCTAAGCAAAATAATCATAGCCTGAAGAAAACTTAACTGTTGAAAGCCTTACAGACCTTAGATTCCTGTTTGACTTCACTTCAGGAGTTACATGTACTCTTTGAATCTTAAGACTGTGAAGTAAATTTGCAAAGCACAGGTTATTTTGAAGCCCCTCTCAACAGTAACACATAGCTCAGCTCTGTTATCAGGAAGATAAAAGACAAAAAATAAAGGAGGATAACATTTGGGAAGTGGACTTTATAGTGCTTTGCAATTCTGCAGGGCCTGGCAGGAGCTGGGCAGATCTGATCTAGGCCTCAGGGTTGTGCAGAAGAAAGTCATCTGGTCTTGGTGGGCAGTGCCAAAGCGAAACAGAAGCGGGAGCCTAAGGGCTAAAAGCGGAACAGGCTAGGGTGATACAGAACCAGAGGATCTGCCTGTGAGACTGCTTGCCTCCAGCCTTGCCTATAGGTGCTGTGTATTAGGGCACTGTGTCCAAAGAGCAGTTACATATATGCTAAAGGCCATGAAGAAATTTGGTTCTCTAGAATGTGGTCCACGTAGGCTTGTCCTCTGGTTTGGTACTCAACCCTGACAAGTAAGTCTTAGTCAAACACAAAGGTTTTCAGCTTTGTGGTCTTTTCTGGTCCTCATTCAGATTTCTTTTCCCCCTTCTTTTAAGCAAGAGAAAAAGGTTGTTAATTAAGGTGGTACCATAGGAAGGTCATCCTTGCTGCAGCAACCCCAAAAAACACAAAGATACCTGTGCAAGGAGCAATGAGTTAATGCACCTGCAAAAAAACCCAAGAAAACCCAAGACTGTTGCTTTTTGATGCTGTCTTAGCTGTTGCCACTACACATGGTATGTACTTGGGCAAATTCCTGGCTGACATTTCTTTCCATGGGAAACCTGTCCTTGGCATCGACTCTTTCCATGCAACTTGTTGAAAGTTTCAATCCTCTCTTCCCTTGGCTGCTTACAGAGCAGATTTATGGTCCCACTTTCCTTTTACAAATAAAATCTTAAGTGCAAATCCAAAGGATAAATAATGCAATGCAGACATGCCTGCAGCAGTATTCTCTGTATTTATCACTGCTGAAATTCTGGGAGGAAAAGCTGTTGAAGGCAAGATATCTTAGGTGAGAAAAGTATTCTGATACTTTTGTGCCAATACTGGAGGCTGGAGAGCAATCCCATTGTGCTTTTCTCCAAACATCCTACTGCAGCTCAGGCAAACTCTAGGTGCCTTGTCTGTGAAAAGAGACTAAGATGCCCATCCTTGCTCACAGGCTTGATGTGTGGGAGGTACACCAGCTCCCCCACAGTAGTGGAGATCGCTCCTTCATAAGCACACAGAATACATAGGTGTTCATAAATAACCTTCAGTGTTTGTTCTGCTCTGGGTATGAAGTAGTCATGGAAAAGATGGTAGCATCAATGCTGCTCTGTGCATTAACAGGCCTGAATTTGCCATTCTGATCACTTCCATCCTGCCTGCAGTCTCAACTGACATTGCCTTTGGCAGGTAATATTTAGATAGGTCACTGGAAAAGTGTGATTGTAGCTGGGACTGCAGAGGCACTACCCTTGCAGGGGGGTAAGTGGGGCTTATTCCATCTGACTCAGCAGCAGCAAAACTGACAGCTTCACGCCAGGACCAAGAACCTTGCTAGCAAGGATGACTGTTTGGAATAAGCTCTTCCTTGTTTCTTGACCTGAGCTGGTGGTTTGCAGAGTCAGTAGCTCTGAATCTTTAAACTGTAGCACAAATTATACCTGGAACTGCCCCTTTATATTGCTTAGTTTTCTTTGTCTTGATTATAACGGTAATTTTAAAAGACTTTTGCTTAACTAAGCACAGGGGCAATAAGCCACCTTGGTGTGTAGCACATGTGGATCAGAGATTAGGACTGTTTAGTTGTCATCAACTACTAAGCCTGTGCTTGTTCCCCTGCCAGGCCAACTTGATGATTCTGCAGTCCTTGCATAGGGGGGAAAATAATGATAATGGTGGACTCAGGTACTCCACTCACAGAGGGTAGAGAAACTGCAAGGAGGTGGGGCGACCTGCTTCCCACTGCCTGAACTTCACAGTAATGCAAAGCATTGGAACCAGGCTCAGGCTCTTCTAGAAAGGGATATTTTAGTTAGGTTATTTTGGTTTGTTTTGTTTGTCCTGAGATTGGAAAGCTACTTTATTGTCTTTGGGTCATGTTTTTGACCTCTTATTCTTCATTGTTTGGTTGGTTTTTTTCGAGGTTGAAGAGGAAGCTTCCACTATATGCCTGTAACAGGGATACCAAGCCAGCAGCCCTGTTTTACTAGTGCCCTGGCTTTCTTGACAGGCTGCAGCTCCAGCCAGACTTCTTGCACCTGGCTGCAAGTCACACATGGTAGGGGAATCTGTGTCTCTCCTTGGCCAGCTGAAATAGTCCTGCAATGGCCAACAGGCCTCAGCCAGGGTAAATGTAGGCTCAGTCACTCTGAGAAGTTGTTCACTTCAATTCTGCAAACACAAATAATTCCCAGCAAGTTCCATGTCTGGAAATGTGAACTGTCGTGACAGACTCAATGCACAGAGGTTTTTGGACTGTTGTGTTTCATATGTCCCTTATGCTTTAATATAGTACCATTTGGCTTGGCATAGGCAGTTAGAGGCTTGAAGGGAGTGGTTAGTAAGGCAACTGAAAAGACTACTCACAAAACAGGTTCAGCATGGTCAGCAATAAAAAAGGATCCCCAGACAGACTGAGGTGGAGGAGACCCAAGTGCCAGGAGTGGTTTAGCCACCACGCTCACTGAAATCTAATCTCCTTGCTATGACAGCCAGTAAGAGTCCTGTGAAAGCTATAACTTCACTGATTTTTCCATCATTAGCCATGACCTCCCTTCTGGCTGCTCTACTCCAGTCTCAAAGGATGGGACCCTTTCTGGAGGGAAGACACACTTCTCTGTTACCTGAGAGGAAATGAGTCTGTGGCATTGCTTGTGTTTTACTTACTGTGTTTATAAAAGTGGAAACACCACCAGGATTTCTCTATAGGCTCTGCAGGGAAGTCTTGTTTCTGTGTTGTATTATGAGAAATGCAGTGGAAGTGTGTGCTGTGCTTAGTTAATTCTTTTTATTGTATGGCAGCAAAAGAAACTTCAGTTCAGAATGAGTATATGCTTCTCTTTCTATTCAACATCCATAGTACTATAAATACAAACTGCAGGGTACTTTCAGAACTGCAAGCCTTTAAGACCTCTCAAGGGAAAACATCACACCAAATTAATCTGCCATCAAGTGGAAATTCTATATTGTTTGCATTTGCCAATGTTCTTCTGTATGTGGCTGTAATTGCACTGAAGCAAATATCTGCTTCGAGTTCTTCACAAGATTAAATGTGGCCAATTAGGCGTAAAAGAGTAATCGAAATGCAGAGCTGCTGCTTTGGATTTGTTAGAGGCATTGCTCATTTTTGCTGTGACATGATGACACTAGGTTCTGGTGTTCTGTTAAAACAGGGAAATTTGGGGAATGTGATTTGGAGCATCGGGTTGGAAGCCAAGAGGAGATTGTTTCTGTCTGGCACTGCTGCTGCACTGCAGTGCACCAGTGGGCAGTGTGCCCTGAGCGTGCCCCTTGCTTTTCACCTTCCTTCCCTCTGACTAGCAGTGAGGCTGTTGATACCCAAGCTCCAAGGTTTAACACCTGGCTGGGATCTCCAGTGTCAGCTCCTGAAGATTTCATGGTCTTTTTAGGTTCTAAGTACTTGCCATAGGTTTGAAGTTAAAAGGACTTGTGAAGGTCTCAGCAAGAGCCTCTGTGTCTTATAATAGGTCTGAGTTGGATCCTGACTGGTGTCATCATGTCAGACTAAAGGAGCATGCCAGCTTGCAAAACTTGAAGTCTCACAGTATGCCAGCTGGATACAAAATGTTAAAGAGTTGCTTAAAAATCTCATGCTTTCTTTTTCTTTTTACTAGTTTAGCCATTTTCCTTCTTGCCATATAAATGCAATTATAAGCAAGTAAAAAGTCTTTTTTTTCAAGTTGACTGCACTGCCTTTTAATTCTGCATGAAAACCCAAGTGCTTCCTATGCCCTGTCCAACAGGTAGTTAAATAAACAGGCCCAGGTGGACAAAACTGCCAGTTTGAATCTGTCTTTATTTCATTTTCTTTCCAATTAGTGGGCTTATCCAAAAAATACATGCTGAAGTCCTATCAGCTTGCTCATGCTCTGCCATTTCCCAAGGAGTTTCTCAGGGCAGCTACAGAGCAGTCCTGACAGCACCCTTTCAATGTCTTCAGTGATGGCAGCATCTCTTCGTTCGGTGCCAGGAGATGTGCCCCTTTGGCACTAGCAGAATTCTGCTCCTCTGCTTTTCCCCCTTCCTAGCTGGAGGTCCAACTCCTGAAGCTGCTTGAGGAAACCAGAGTTGGGGCAAATCGCTCTGTGTGACCGCACAGTCTGGATTGCGTCAACAAGGGACATATTTTCACAGATCATTAAGAAAGCGAGGACAAGAGTTGCAGATCGACTGATTCCCATTGCACAGTGAACCAGTACTTTGCCTGGAAAAAGGAGAGAGAGATGCAATTATGCCAGGAGGCCCAATGTCAGGGTTTATCATGCTACAGCAGAGATGGAAGTTGGTGCTGATACTGTGGCTGAGCAAGCAGGAGTGCTCAGCCCTGCAGAGCAGACCTGGTGCGGTGCTGGTTGGGGAGCAGTGTGGGATTTTAAACGGCTGGGGACAGGAAGTTTGTTATTGTATTCCAGGATCCATGATTGCTTGTTTGGGCTTAGCTGTTAGCCTAGGGCATACCTCTAGCCCTCCTGCCCAGCCTGTGATCCATGGTGTCCCTTCTTGCTCACATGTGGTTTTGGGAGTGATGTAGTTGCTGGCAAAACTTCAAGTTTTCATACTTGAAGGCCATGCTACAGGAAGCACCCTTGTCAGGTTACTTACTACCAGAGGGCCTGGAAAGCTGGGATTTCAAAAGTACAATGCTCAGGAGTTTTCAGTGCTATTACAGGAACATTCATGGTTTTCCACGAGCTCTTTTTTGGTCTTTGCTTTGGGCAGTAATAATTTCTGAGCAGGCTGACTACTGCCCAGATCTTCTTGGAAGTGAGAAAATGGGTGTTATCATTAAGAGCAGCTCTTGTTTGTATATGCCATTTGCAACAGCTTACTCATGTCTTTTTTTACTGCTGTAGCCTCCTGGGTACATCTATAGTCACTATCATTCCATAATGCCTTTATCTGACCTTCTGTATTACGTGATCACTAGAAAAAACAGTTCATGAAAAATTTTGAGTTCCCCAGAGATTTCAATGTGAGTTGCTCACCTTCATTCAGTAACAGTAATATTATGGGTCCTTCCATGTTGCTGTAAGTGTGTCTCAGGGAAGACCTTCCAGGGATCCAGAAATATAGCTCACTTTTTCCCTCTGCTCTGCTTTTGTTCTTTTTCCTGCTGTCATTACTAACAGTAGCAGCCTGAGAAACACAATTCCATATCATGACTGCTTCCCACTTTCTAATGTGTGTCTATGACCCATTCTGGAAGGAGATAAATATTTTTGAAATGCTCTTACGTGAAATTAAAGGAAATTTTGTCAAAAGGATTGCTTTCAGATTGAAAAATTCATGTTTGTAGTCCTTTCCCTCTGGATGTGAACAAAGTTCGTTCTGGAACCTGAAAACCTGTATCTTGTAAATATTATAAAATACTTCAACTTTCACAAAAATGTTGTGATTCAATAAGAAATTTTTAATTGGAGAGGGAAAAAAAGTGTTCTATCGTTCTATTCAATTATAACCGTGCCTGAAAATTTTCAAACTCTTTGTCCTTTGCTACAGTCAGATCTAGTCTTTTCACAAAGACCATGCCTCAGCAGTTGGGCATTATTAAAGTGACCAGTGATTAGAATAAGATTAGAACTTCTGAGCACCTAATGGACAGCTCTGTCTACCGTTAAGGCAGCTGAAAAAAATGTCTTTTTGGCATGAAAATGTCAGAACACGTCTTCACTGAAAATACAAATCAGAAATGAAATATTTTGTTCATTTTAATTAAAACTTTAATTTTTTTACTGTCACATTCATAGTCTCATTTTTACTAATTGTATAGCTGTGTGAAATGCAATTTAACAACACTACGATATGTATCCAGAAAAAGATAAAAATTAGTAAAAACAATCCCATGTTTCTTTTTTCCTTTGTAGATTGAATAAAGTATCTCAAATGCTGTTTCTCTGTAAAATGTAAGGAGAGGTAAAAAGAACAGACAGCTTTTCAGGGCTAGTTTCTTGTTTTGTGTGTGCTTACAGCATCTTAAGTTCTCTATTACCAGGGAGCAAGATAAAAATATCCTTGTTGGCTGATAAGCCTAGATCCAGCCAAACACCTCAGACTGATTGCCCCCATCTCCCTGGGCGTTAATTCTAGGTACTTTGTGCACAGGTTTTCATCTTGAATCTCATTTTGTATGTGGGAGGGTATTTATTTAGCAACCATTCCAGTTCTGACTAATGAAGATGGCACAGCCACAAGCTTGGAGAGTGCAAGCATGTGTTGTAAAAACCTGCTTTGGCCAGTAGGTTGATAGAAGTGTTGAATTCCACAATATGTGTGACACAGCCACCTTTCATTATCCTGGCATGAGAAATCTGAGCTCATCCCTAAAGATAGACATGTCTTCAGCAGAAATAAAGGGACTAATATAGTCTCCAAGGAAGAGGCGAAAACAGCTGTAGTGACAACAGGCCTGGACTGGGCATTGAAACCTTTGGGGGAAGAAAGGGGTTTTTCCAGCATAGGATCAGGTTTTCAGACTTGGACAATCAAGTGATTTCTATTTGTGTTTTCCCATTCAGATACAGCTTCACAGAATTTACTGAGATACTGATGCAATTTTTCAAGTTAAATTACATCTATCTGTTAATTCCATTGACTCCATGAAGATTCTTGGAAGTTAAGTCCTACTTTTTATGGGAATAGGCAGAAATGCTTTGCACCTCTGCTAAAAGATAATGCTAATTTGAATATTCACTAGACTTTTTTTCAACGTGCAGCACTATCATTAGCCTTCACACCAACCTTGTGAGATATGTATGATGTATTCTGTTCCCTGCAGGATGCACTTCAGACCCAAATAACCCAGATCTGAGATTTTCAGTGGAATGCAAAGGAGTTGGAAGCATAATTTCTCTTTACTGCAAATTTCTCTTTTCAATTTTCTCTACTGCACGTAGGGCAAAGTCCAAAAGGATCTTTAGAAAATTCATGCTTCGGTAATTTGCAGTAGGCCTAATTGCAACATAGTAGAAGGGACTGGGGAAATCCAGACACTCACCCTAATGCACACCCCAGATAACAGAAGCCAAAGAACAACATAGTCTGAGAATTTTTTTTGGAAGCAAAACCACTTTTTTTTTTTTTCCTTTGGTCTGAAAACTAAGCTACCACGACTCTAAAAGAAATACAACTAAAAGAAAAGGAAATTTTATTTATGGCTTGAACAGCACCAAGAGAGGAAAAAAACCAAAACCAAAAACCCAAGAAGTAAAAAGCAACCAAAAAGAGAGAGCCTTGATGTTGGATTTGATTTTGAATCACTAAATGTGTTGAAATTGAATCTAAATTTGTCTGGTATTTGGATGGGGGACAGGAGACTTGCTGTTCTGAATCTAATTTCTGCAGAACTGTTTTTGGGTCCATTTTTTTTTCCACCCAGGTTGATCCCTTTGCCTTGGAAAATGCTCAGCCTCACTTGCAGTATGGAACTGAAGACCAAGCTGAGCACAGGTGTGGATGATGCCAAAACCTGATGTGCAGAATAAATTACAGACTCTTGCTTGCGCAGGCTGGTTCCCTACCTGTTTGTCTAACTCTGTCTGAGAGGAGGACGTGGCAAGTAAGAATACAGTGAATTTTCTTCTCTGCTTCTCTGGCTTATCTGCACTTCAAAAGAGTTCTCCTAGGTCAGCAACTAGCTTTAGGAGGCATCTCAGCAAAAACCTGGACAAGTCCCAACTATTGACATTGAACCTAATCTGCATGGCTGTCTAACACGCTTGTTTCCAGGAGATTACAGGTATATTATCTCTTTTGCATGTGCAATATCTATTCCACATTGTTAGCTTTTGTTTCACCACACACAGAGGTTATGATAAATGCTGGTGCACTGACAATAAAATAAATGACTGTTGCAGATAAATCAGTCATGTGTAATTATTAAATTAATGTAAAATTGCTCTAATGAAAGCAGATTTGAATTTACTATGTAATTATTTGTAGCAAATAGATTGAGTGTTAAACTTGAGTTAGGAAACAAAAGCTCTGTTGCTATTTAGTTCTGTTTACAGGCTCTTGTCTTTTAGCAATAGCTGTAAATGGGTTAAGTGACACTCTGAACCCACCATGATATACTGCATTTGACTAGTGCCCAGAGCATGTCTGCACCGTGTGGGCTAACTGCAGTGGGCTTGACAACAGCGTCCTGCAATCAGCCTCTCTCAGGAGGTAGTGAAGATCCACTGCCTCAGCACCAAGGTTCAGATTCCCAGGTTGTCTGCTGGACCCCAGCCTGGGAAAGCAGTGTAGACAGAGGCAGTTGTGCATAGTCCTTTCCTGGAGTGGACAAAGAGGTTTTAGCGAGATCTTCTGTACCATAGAATTCATGCCACAAGCTGACATCCTCGAGCTCTGCATTCCCTTCCCCCATTTGTTTTACCATACAGTGCAAAGAGAAGTTGGATTGAGGACCATGTTGCAACCTTCTCTCTGAGCATGTAACAGGATCCCTTAGGAATAATGGGATTAACTGAGCAGAAGTAGGGGCACTTAGCTTCTGGCATTATTAGATCTTGCAATCCTTATTTGAAATGTTGCACCGCACATTTCAAGCTACTTTTTGCAGAGGCAGACAATAACTGTCATCTGGCTGGGATTTGTGCAGAACAATAACACTTGGTTTTTAACAACGGATTATGGATATTATATCCAGCTCATGCCTGCTGTAACTCTACTGACATCAAAGGGTTTTCACTAGGGATAAAGTTTGCACATTCAACTTTGTTGGGCAAATTCAAGTTGGGAAACTCAATGTTGTTGAACAAATCAGTCATTAAAATACATAATATCTTATTGTCCATTAACCAAGCTAAATGTCCTGAACTAGCCCTTGCTTTCTTTCAGGGTAGATTCAGTTTGGCTTAAGACCAGGCTCCAGATCCGTCACCCGGAATGAACGCTCCAGCTGCTCTCACTCCATTGAATCCAACAGAATTATGCTCATCACCAGGAGAAGAGCTCAGCTGGGCTAGTGGCCTCCAGGGCCTCTTCCCACTCCACAATGGTTTTCTCATCTTCTGTTACATTTTAGCCACCATCCTTTAACTAGATGTAGAATCAGTTGTCTGTTTCTTAATTAGTTAACTGTCTATTTGTAAAAATCCTATAGAGAGCTTTAAATGGTGGTGTGTGCATTTTCCCCCCATCTCCCAGAACAGGTAATCATGTGCTGGAGAGTGGGAGGTCAAGTATGTAGTGCACCTACAACACCATCGTTAGAGAGGGCCCTTTTCTCCTAAGTTAAGCTTCATAACCACCACAAGAAGAAGGCAAGAGAGGGAGCCTAGTTTTCAATTTGCTCTAGTGAAGTGGAAGAAGGGAAATTACCTCAAGAGGGTTTGCCATTTCAGGAAATTAACAAGTGATTTTAATCTGTATGTTTTAATTATGTTAAGAAGTTAATAAAAGGAGAAGCTGTCTACTTGGGAATCTTCCTTTCTGCATGGTGTTAGTTTAATAGTTTTTATGGCATGCTTTCATCTTTGTGCTCAAGTTCTCTTTCCCTCCCTTTTCTGCTAGACTTTACCAAACCCTGCTGATTTAAGCTTAAGTTTAGCTGCTCTCCAGAAAAATAAGAAATACACAGATGGCCATGCAAAGGGGCAAGACTGATATTCAAGGTATTGCCCCTTAAGCATGAGCGTGAGGGAGCAGGCCAGCGCTTTCCTGATGCCATGGTTTTCCTTGCAGAGAAGGGGGCAGATTGTGCATCTGCTTGCTTTTGGCTGAGCCTTCCCAAACAGCTCTGTTACATAGGCAAAGGAATAGCAAGGTTCTGCTGACGGAAGGGCAGGCAAGGAAGCAGGGTTCATAAAATAATGCTTATATGGCATGTCTGCAATAGTAATGCATGCATTTCTTAATCTGTACAACAAAGATGATGAAGTCATTCAGGGTGTGATGAAGCCATTGACCACTGAGACAGGAATAGCTGCCAAGTAGGATCATGTGAGTGGATGCTTCCCTGCTTCCTTTTGCTTGTGCTCTGGCATCTGGTTTGGAGAAATTGCCTTAAAAATAAATTCTTTACATCAGCAAATACATATTCTCTTCAGCTAAGGTAGAAATCTGGAATAAATCTGTCTATGCTGTTTTCTGGACTTCTGGTGAAAAGCATCAGAATTTTTCTTCAAGCACGATGGGAGTAACAGTTCTTACTTAATTCTAATGAATATTTGATTCGTAGTTTTAAATGTGTTTGTGTCTCACATAGTTTTAAGTTTGACTTATCCTCCTAGGTGAAAAAGATAATTTAATTCCATTAAGAAAAATGTTGACTTTGCTTGTAATAGTTAAGCAGCAGCCTTAAATGACTTCTCAATCAAACAGAAGTACCTTGTTACATCCTGAATTTAATATGAACAGGCCTCTTGTCACCTAGTATAATGTTTTGTTGAGCATCACTGCTTAAAATAAGTGCTGGTTTTTTTCTCTTTTTCTAAATGATGTAACAATTCCCTCCCTGTCGTATATCTACACAGGACATGGCTATTTAGCTGCTAGATTTCTGTACCTAAGGAAATTATGCTTCCAGGACATCTTGTTTATATATTTTCTAAACTGTTGCACTTTCCCTAGAATGATGAATGTCAGCAACAGCTGGACTGTATGTGATTGAATTTCACCTTGTCTCTATTCCCAAAACCCTGCTCCCATATGGATTTCAGTAAAGCAGCTTAAAAAAGCATGGGAGTAGGGATAAATACGCACTCTGGACATGATGAGTTCATTGTGTTTGCCTTAAGCTCTAAATGGTTCTGCATTCATAACTTTCAGTATTCGGGTATATATATTGCAAAGCACTGGGTTTGTTTGCTCTTGTTGCCACCACAATTCATCTGTTGTTTTCTGTCTTTTGTCAATTGATTTGGGTTTGTTTTAGTTTGTTTTGTTGTTTTGTTTTGTTTTTTTACAAGTGCATGAAAAGAGTTTGGATCTTACCTTTCTCTGGAGCATCACCAATAATTACTTCGGTTGCAAATAGCATATGCTGTAATAGAAATGAGTGCAGATCCAGATTCCCCAAATATGTTAGTGGTCTTGAAATCCAAATGCACCCCTCTGTTACACAAAGACAAATGTTTTCTAATGGGATGGATCAAGCCCTCCAAACAGCAGTAAAGCTGAAGTATCTAGCATGAAGTTGCACCATTTTCAGTTATTGTGTCTTCATTTTCTAGCTTATATGATGTGGATCAGATTTCCTAGCTGTATATAATTGAGCTGGGTAGTTAGTATTTTAGGATGCTCATTTATGTTAAAGCTCACCATAATGCAAACAAAAGAGTTTACTTGAGCATATAACTGTTCTTTTAATAAATTGCTGACTTTTGAGTGGTTATCTGTACAGTTTTGTGGCACAGCAGAATCTTGCTTTTGTGAAGGTTTGTCCTTAATGATCTCCTGCTAGACCTAGGCCTCTGACATTGTACTTGGCCTGTGTTTAGTGAGTTCAAGGATTTTGATGGTTATCTTCCTATTTCGAGGTTATACTCATACTAGCAACAGCATGACATTATCTCCTGGCTGGTGGTACTCCTTAAGTTCTCTTCTACAGACTTGCTTCCCAGCAAGTTCTTCCCTGTCCTGTGTTTGTAGGATTTGCACAGATTGCAATGTTACAGTTGATTCTTCTTACTAAGCTGCTATGATTGCCCTTGTCTTTTTAGTCCATGTCAGCTTTTATTTTAAATCCTATCACTAATTTGAAAAGGCCAAGTGTATATGTGCCTCGTCCCAGGTCAGTGTGTCTCCATAGGTACTAAAGGATGCTTGCTATTCTGTCTTTAGCTTTGAAAGACTGTTCAGTGCATCCTTCCCTGTTTCATGAGGCAGACATGAAGAGACTTGGTTAGGGTAGCTCCATTCTTACCCACATCTGCAGGTTGTTGGTTTATGCCAAATACTATTTGATAACTTGCCCTGCTTGGTTCCTATGTAGAAGATATGCAACATGCACAGACGGTCTAGTTACCTCTTGGGGAACTCAGTGCTGCTTTTATGTATTGAGCAACTGGGTAGAAGTAAATGCTGAGATCAAAGTTTGGGTTGTCCTCTGCTTCTACTCCGTAGTAATCCACAGTCAAGTCTTTGTAGAACTTGGGTCCCGTGTCAATGTGAAATCGCCCAGCAGCAGCATCCACAACATGGGAGATGCCCATTTGGCTCAGCTGTGCTTTGTCACGAGCGACATACCTGGAAGAAGAATGGTAGGTTAAATTTGCCTGCCTTATTACAATGCAGGCTACAACATGAAGCTGATGGTTTGATAAAACTTCATGAAGTTGTATAACTATTTTCTGACAGGTTGATGAGTTCCAAAGCATCCACTAAAATGCTTCAAGAGAACTGACTTGGTAAGAGTCTGATTTCTGCATTTCCTGTATTTTTCCGCTAAACTTCGGCTTCTGCACAAGTCAGGAGTTTTCTGGTTTGCTTTCTCAGCAGGTCACCTCTGCCGAGCATCCATCAGTCCAGGGGACTGATGCTACCTGGCAATGTGAGGAGAAAAGGAGGTTAAATCCTACTCTACCTAGTTCTGGCACAACTGCTTTCAGTCCCAATGCCATGGCCTCACCAGGCTCTTGCAAGTGAAGGACTCCTATGTTAATGCAGGAGGAGAAATCGGTAGGGGTAATATTTTTGGGGGGATACTTAGGATGCCTTTTCTCTATGCTACAGCATCTTTCAACACCTTCAGCTCTTCCCCCTCTCTTACAGGTCTCCCACATAAAGGTTTGGCCAGACTTCATCCACGTGCCCTGTGGAGTGTGTGCGTGTCCAGAGCAGGCTTCGCAGCTCCTCCAGGGATGGTGTTTGGGTGCTGCTGTGGCTGCCAAGCATCCGGCTTGAGGCACTTCTTATCTTGGGGCGCAGTAAGTCCCTGCTGCACAGTGAGTCCCAGGCCATCCTGAAAAGTGGAGGGCAGACATTGACAACCAGCCAGAGATGTTTCTGAGGTTGCTCTCTCTTCCTCTCACCTTCCCTTACCCCATTACAAACCTTGCCCATAGTTACAATGGTGAGCTTTTGAGGGCTGTCTTTCTTTGATATGTTAATGTGCTTACCACAGCACAGGCCACAACTGTCTCAGGAGTGGTGTTGCAATATAAACAATGACAGACCGATGGCTCATGTAGTCCAGTGTTATGGTTCAGACAATGATTTCAAAGCCTGTAAAGTTTTATACTATTACGGCAAATTGGAAGTGAAAGCTTTTGCAAACTACTAGGGCCTCAGTAGGCTTATTTTGACCTCACTACTCAACCCTTATTTCTAGGTATGTTACACAGTTGATTAAAACTTTGTGATTGTATTTTTAAGGGTTTGGGGTTTTTTTTTTTTTCACAAGAGGCGGGAAAGTTCATACTACCATTTGGAATTCTAGACATTATTATTACTGCAGTGAAACAGGCCAGTGCTCAGTATGCCAGCATGAGAGTTCTGCTTTCAAATGGAAAGAGGTAATACTCCATAAACTGTATTGTATAAATGTAGCTACTCAGTGCCTATAGAAAGTTACTAGTTTGCAATGCTGAGCTTTTCCTTTAACTATGTAACTAGGACTTTCTTAGATATACTTTATCTGATTTGTCTGTTGTAATGTGTTCAAAAAACTGAGCTGACCTGAATAGAATTGGTCATGCAAAATCTTATTCACTGGTTAGATCTTAATTGCCACCTTCAACAGGGGAAACTCTGTAAGGAATATTTCAGTTCTTTCTAATGATAGTGATCAGCCATAGGTGGTGTCCTCATGACAAATGTTCATGTTGGAAAAAATCTGCATGAGCAAGTTATAGTGATTTCAACTGCCATTCGTATGAGCATGCATATACATATTTAATAGGTTCTTTCATTTGCATTCCTCTCTGCCCCTCTCCAAGAAGTTACAAGGAGAAACACTTTCTTCATCATCAGTTTATCTCTGGAATTACTCTGTTCCCATGTGGTACATTTCTTTTGAATTAGTAGTTCCTTGTGTTAGCTATAGATTTGAACTATTGGAAGGAATTTTTAAGAGGGAAATAGAAATGCTGTTTTTACTAGAGTTCTGTTTTAAGAAATTTTTTTTTTTTAAATCTATGTTCTAAAAACTACTCAAGCATCTGCATAACAGAGGTATTAAGAAGTCTGTCAAGTCATGTATCTCTCTAGGAGATGGGTGAAGTGAGTCAATGAAGCAAAGCCTTGCTCTGGCATTGCCTATTGGATATCTTTTGCACAAATGATTAGTAGGGTGGTTTGGGATAGAACAGTCCAGGACAACAAACCTGAAATCTTCTATCTTTTTGCTGAATATCTGTGTCATTTACAAATAGGTTGTATTCATATTCAAGCACCTCCATTGACAATGCCTTTCCAAACACTAAATATGTTGAAAGGTTTTCCTAGTTTCCCATCAAGGTACTTTCACTAGTTCATATTTTAGTGTAATTTTGTTTAAAAATATTTGGCTTTGCATGGCCAAAGAGAGTCTGACGACTAGCCTGCTTTGGGAGGTCGTTGCGTTCTTTATATTAATCCATTGTTTTGCTGAATGAGAAATGGAGCAACTGAGTCTCTGAAATGTCCACAAAAATGAAGGAGGAAAGCAGTGGCTGTTGTGGCAGTTTTAAACGACTGAACATTGACTAGAAGCCACCCTTCTGCCATGCACTTTGGGTGGTTTGCCTTGCTACCCAGCTGCCAAGAGGAATCCTGTTATTCCAGTACACCTCCTTCTGCCACCTCCACAGGCAGCCTTGTTCTCTTGAGTACAGGAGGTTTTCACCAAATAATCATGTTGCCAGGATGGCCTTGTATTGTTTGTATCACAAAGAGCTCCACTGTGGAATGTGCTCCCCTCCCAAATGTGCATATCTCCTCCAGTGTCAGCTTTTACTGTGAAAACAAAAGCAGATGTTCTTGCCCATTCTACATGGTTTTTGCAAGAGGAGGCATGGAGGAATTTCCATACTGAAGTAGTTGGACAACTCTTAGACTTTGATAACTTCTTTGACAGTGGTCAACCCAGTGCCCAATGTGCCAGGTTTACCTGGCTCCTGCTGATGTTCTCAGACACCCTTGTGACTTCTGTGATCCAACACACACGGGAGGTCTGCAGCAGAAATAGGACTTGCATTTCCTGTGTCCTAACCACAGAGCCATTTGCCAGTTCACTTAATACTTTCAAGAATAACACCCTCCTCCAATCCTTCCCACCTCGTAATATCTGGAACAAATATTCCTGGTTTTTGATGTATGTCATTGCTTGCAGTGTGGCTAATGACCACTCTAGGGCACTTCTCACTCCCTGTAAAGTTGCTTTCAACTGTTTTTGGGGTTTTTTTTTATTTAGTACTGCCTGTTATCCCTTCCTCTTGCTCCCTCCATTGTATAAATACTTTGAATTTCATGTTACCTAGCCTCAGAGGACTGAAGGCTGCTGTCAGCCTTGCTCTCCTAAACCTCATGGGAGTGGAGAATTAGAGGACACTGCCCAAAAGTAGTCCTGGAGTGTTTGGGCTGCCATTTATTTGGGGGGTGGGGACAGGTGACAACTCACTTGCACAGCCCTTCTGGGAGCTGTCCTGTCCAGGTCCATAACTCTCATCTCTGTAACAGCTAGGAAGATAGCTCTGAAGTATAGCACAGCTTAGGAAAAGTGCTCCCTCAGAATTTTTTGTTTGTGTGTTTTATTATTTAAAAATTGTCTTTCTAGAAGGGAACATAACTGTGTAGGCTTGGCAAAAAAGGGTTCAATGCTACATGGACATCAAAAAGTTGTGGAATAGTAGTCTTTATAAGATGGGTGTGTTTCTTTAGAATTATCCTAAGCTAACTTTCGGCTTGTGCTCACATTTATCTTGTATTTATAGCTAAAGAATTTACTCCTGTTGAAATACAGACCTGAACTGCTGATGCTGTATTCAAAACCTATTCTGTCTGCATTCTGGTCACATTTTTTTCAACTGGAGAACAGCATCATTTTATGTAAACTCTATGTCCAATAAAAAGGAAGGGCTGGGGTTCAAATTTCAAATGTGTAATAATTGGAACTAACAGGCTGTGAATGATTCAAAAGCCCAGAAATCTGTGTAGGATTGTTCAACTAATATGTTGAATAATGAATACACTGAAAAAAAATTTGTAACAGCTTTCCACAGAAAATGGACATACAGGAAAACAATTTTTTTTTAAAAAAAAGATTGCTCAGATCTAGCATCATCTAACATTTTAACCCACTAAATTTATACATGCAAGTGTCATTTACTGAAATGCACATATTTAAAGAAAACAATGCTATGATTAAAATATTGTATGATGATTTATAGAGCATGAATAGATTAAAAGGAATTAGTGTGAAAGGAAAATTATTATATGTAATAATGTGGTTGTTCTTCATTTTAAAATATGTTTTTAATGATTCTCAGCTCAATTCCTCTATTTGCTTTTTGTAAGGGATCTGTTTCTGTGATGTATGTCATATGAATAAGCAATACAATTTTAAAATGCCAGATTCTGAATGATATTCATATGAAATGTTCCTGATTTTTGCCCTACTGGAGTTGTATTGCAATAATTATTCAATCACCTAGGAGAATTTTTACCATTATATTTAGATTAATTTTGAATTGGTTTGGACTACCATTGTAATTGTATCTGAACTGTGTAATAGAATTTCCTTAATTATGACTATCAGGAGATTTACAATCAAAGAGGCCTACTGTAGAGCAGGGTTTCATTCTGATGATCTAGAGAGACCAAGAATATGACACAGGCTGTACATGTTACCACACCATGCCTGCATCTGTAGCCACCTTTCTGGAAACCTGTTAATGTCTTTGCTGCAGCTGGGCTACAAAAGTAGCCAGCTCAACAGTTCCCTGTATACAGACTATCCCCAGGAAGAAAGGAAACTGGTGCCGTGAGAGGTCCCAGAGAGTCCCTTCCTGACCGTTTAAACTTCCTTTCTTTCTAGCAGTGAATGCTTCTGTGGACTGCATACACTGTTTCTTAATTAATTCAGTGACTACAGCATTATCTGTAACATAATTGGTGGTGTTCAGTGTTGTGCTGAGGAGAGGGCCCTTTAGAGACAGTTTTCCCTTGACAGGCATCTCACTCCTTGGAAACATGTGCCACCTTTTATATGCTTTCTTCAACACCACAGTATTTTATCAAATAAGAACAAACTCAAAAGTCAGTGTAATTTGACTATTTAGCATTACATTGGTACAAGATGAAGCTGAGAGGATGGTGTGAAGACTGAGATGGGGTGACAGAAAACCCTACAGCAAGATGCTGTGGAAAGTCAGGAGAGACAATCAACTCTTCTGTCTAGGTTATTCAGTAGAAAGCATGTATATCCTCTGCTTTTCCTTGAATTTTCCAATGCCAAGATAAATGAGGAATTTCAGTATAATACAAGGATACCAACGCTCTCATTTCAATGATATACTGAATTTTTTAATTATTACAGCCATTGTATTGGCTTTTGTGTATAGGTAGAACATAGCCATTTTCCTCTGGCTCTAGTAAAAGTATTTATGAGTTTTTAAATTTTGAGAACAAAGTGCTCTACATCCTGTTTTTTCTCAGGCTGGTATGTGCTGTAACCTTGCCATCTCAGTGAAGATATCAGTCTGACTACACTTCAGATAGAGTGATTCATAGTGGTAAAAGACCAGACTGAAGCCCAGAGCTTGGCCAAAGTAGGTTGTGTCAAGTTCATGCCAATCGTGTATTCAACGGCCATAAATGTTTTTTGGAAAGCCTATCCCTGGGAAAGATTCCTCCAAAATAACGTATGTTTGAGAGAGGATTTTGTGTTGCCACATCTCCACACAAATTACAAGTATTACTGTCATCATTCTTTCTTTTTTGGTGTTTAACCCAATAGTCTCACTGGAGTCATAATTTATCAATTGCCAGGAGCACTACAGGATATAGATGGTATGAATCAAATACAGCAATGACTAAGGTAGGGCTGGCTGGACATGAAAGCTGAGATTGAGGCGGTTTCCAGGAAGGCATGAGGTATTTGAGTAGCCAACTGTTTGTAAGAAAATCTCTCCAGCAGCTGGAGGATGTAATCTGAACAGCACTTTCAAATTTAGTAGAAGCTTCCAGACCCACAACTTTAACCCAGCTATATTCAGCGTAAGGGACCCATTTGGTGTGACTTGGCAAAATCCATTTAGGTGGACTTGCTCTCAGTAGACTACGCAGAGCCTATGTTGAGGAGCAGACTAACTGTATTGGACAGCTTTGAACAGCACAAGGAAGAGGAAAACATTTCATGGGGTTTTTTTTCCCCCTTATTGTTGCATTTGGTATCAAATTTTCTGTCATAACTGGAGAGGGATCATGATACCTCTCTATCCAAGTAGAACTTCCTTCCATGTAACATCCAGGGAAATTAGCAGCAATATTTCTGATATAAAGTACTACTCAAATGCAAGGAAAAAATTAATCAACACATCCTGGTTCCTAAATATGCTGAATTTACCACAGCTTACACAGATGTTATGGGTTGCCAGGCCTCAGAAGCCTCAAAAATGTCTAATTTTTTCACAGCAAGTCTGTGGGCCAGCCAGCAGGGGTCAGACCTGATGGTCTTGGTGGTTTCAGGAAGCATATCAGCATGCAGGCTCTGAGACAAGGTGACCTCATGTTTTTTCTGTTTTTTACAGAAGTCATGGCTGATAGGTAGCACTACCAGAACGATTGCAGAGATAAGAGGAGATAGCTTATCCACCCCAAGTTTTTCTGATGCTTCTTCATCACTGAAGCTTGAGAATATTTTGTTGCTGAATTGGATCTCTTATTTAGTAGTTAAAAATTTTACATGCCATTTTAATAGTGTGCATTTTAACTATTTAAAACTGTGCATTAAACAGGCTCAGACACTGTTAACAGTCTGCAGGTTACCATGTATTTTTTGAAACTGCTTGTTATAGCATCAGCTATTAAGAATTTATTGCTAGGTCATTTTAGATGGTGCTTTACAGCCATTTATTACATCCATCTAGCAATCATTACATAAATATACACCAAGAACAAGAACCTCAACATAAGGTGACCCGAAAGGCTTTTACCTGCCAAGACCAGAGTTCAGGCCCTCAGGTGGCAATGATGTCATTGGCATATGCAGGGAAACGCAAACACTTAAAGCTGCGCAGGGAGCTGTGTTCCTCCTGATGCTAGGTGTTCATGAAGTCATCAGCTGGAGTTAGTAAAGCTCTAAGGAACTGAACTTGCCTCTTGGCAAGCAAGCAAAGGAAAGTCAGTTCCCCTCCAGCCTAGTCCCATCAAAGATGCATGGCTTTTGGCTGTGAGCACAGAAGTTCAGCTGCAAAATTGAGCCCTCTGGAGCCCCTTGCACTCTTGTACTCTCAGCTGCCAAGTACATCCTTATACCATTAACCAAACCTGATCTGGTAGAGAATCAAACACATTGCATATAAACCAAAGGCAGTAGCTGGTCCAAAATGCTTCTACCACATCTCTATGCTATTCATCACTGTTAACAGCATGTCCATATTTGAGAGTCCCTGTAGCTCCCTGCCAGGCTAGTGCTCCTAGATCAAACATAATTGTTAGTGTCCCTTTCTGCAATGGAGTTCTGCCATCAGACTTGACTGATCATTGGTTCTGACACTGTAACTCCTTCCTTCATTGAGTACTGATCTTCTTTACTCCATCTTGAGAAAACAAAAATCCCAGTCTACAGTATTGTAAACAGTTCTTGGATGTGCTGCTTTCGTGAGACACTCTTGCTATCCCTAGGCTCCCACTTGAAGGCAAACCTGCCTGAGATGAATTTCTTCTATTTTAAGGCTGGATTTTCTCCTGTGCACAGGGATTGTTACATTGCCTCCAGAAATTACTTGTCTTAGGTGAAAGCCAGTGTACTCTGAATGGGTAAACTGTTTTTTCTTCTGGAAGCACCCTCAGAAGACTACTGAAAAGCTAAAATGATGAAACATTTCTGAAAGGCATGCTGGCAGGTTGATGCAGACTGCTAAATCAGGAGTAACGTGTGCCACTTTGAATTCCTCTTGGAGCTGCCAGTAACCAGCTGGGCTGTCTGGCTGACACTGGGGTTTTGGTAGAACCATTCCAAGGCCTTCGCCCTCCCTGAACAACATAAATTCTTAGTTGCTTATTCATGATGTTTAGTAATGCTTTACAAATATTTGCAGCCTGCAGTTGCAGAGAGCATGTGGTGCTCTCATTACTGGATGATGTTAGTACAGCATGAACCTGCAGAGAGGTACAAGCTTGGGTTTATTTACAGTTTGCCTGAAATGTGCTAAGTCTGCTTCTCTGAAGCAGACCCAGTGGACTGAAGGCTCACATTCACTTTGATGCGTTTCAGCCTCAGCACTGTCGCTGTGTGGAAGGCAGAACCTGTGAGTGCTGTACACCGCAGAGTACATTCTCTGTTCCCTCTCTTTGGCTGTTTGAGGTGAAATTCTGACTGCCAAGCAAGTCTACTATTGCCATCTTTCACATGCTGTCTATTTTGTAAGGAGTGTCAATCTGGACATCTCACTTCCAACTAAACACAACACAAGAAAGCCACAGATAGGTAGCTGGGCACACTGCATCTGCCTTAATGAAAGAAAGAAAGTGTCACTTGGATGTAATGCGAATTACTTTCAGACATGCTTTTACTCTTCAGGTTTATTCTGTGTTGCATACTCTTAATCTAATCTGATTTAATTTTCCCAGGACACCTCCAAAATAATCCGAAGCAGAAGTCAAGTTTGTTTCTTGCTTCAGCAATGTTCAGAGGCCAAGAATTTGCTGTGCTGTGCCTTTCACAGAACCACAGTCCCTTAGGTTGGTGTCCTGTGTCCCACCAGAGTTTAGCAGGCCACATCTGAAGGCAAACGAGGCTGCTGTGACAAGAGCTAATATAGCAGTGTTCTGCAGGCCAGCACTGGAAACATCAGGCTTCAGAATGCAAAGAATCCCATCACAAATGAATGGATGGCACAGTGCAAAGCCCTTCTCCCTGGTGACTAGCTCTGGTATATTCTTCTATTTTAAAAACAATATATTGCCTTTTATGGGGGTCTGTTCTCTTCAGGTGCATTGACAGCTTCACAGCTTTTTGTTCTTGTTCTGTGGTCTCTACCAGCACCACAAAGATTTTTCTATGCTACCCAACTGGAAGGAGACAGCAGACACATATCCCTATGCTGGAATAGCAGAAGGGTTGAGTAACCTGCTAGGAAGGAAGATGGGAAACAGCAGGAGGTAGGCGGCTGCAGTTCCCTAGTGTTTCCTGAGCACTGGAATGTGTTTTATAGTTGTTACCACAGTGAGTCTTTGAGGAAGGCACTGCTGTTCTCACCACACAGGTGAAGATCAGAAAGTTGAGTTGGATGATTTTTCTACATTTCTCCACAAGTCTAAGCTAGGAGGCAACCCAGGGACAGAGTGCTGCCAAACACTGGTAGTGATAGCTGAACCTGGGTAAAGAGACACCCTCATGTTTAATTTGGGTCAAAAGCTGTGCCCACCTCTAGTGAGTCAAAGGCAGATTATGTTATAAGGTAAGAGTTATTGTCGGGTTTGGACTTCCACGCTGAGAGGTAAGATTTCCTAGGAGTACTTTGGCAGATTTTGGCTTTGGGGTTCAAAACAGATTTCGGAACATGCAAAACCAAACCAAGGACACAGAAGCCAAATATCACCGTCCTGTGCTCCTGCTACCCTTCTTTCAATGCTTGGAAAGTCCTTCTTTAGATATACCCTAAAATAAAATAGCATGATGCCTTATTAAATTCAGCGATATTATGGTTTAAAAACAACTGCACTGTCTTTCTAATTGTTTCTTCATCTTTCATTTCTCTCACTCCAGGCTCTGTTCTGAAACATTCTAGCAACACAATAGCAGCAGCAGGACTCTGAGAGGTTTGGAAGGTTAGTTCCAGTAGCCTTTATTTCTCACCAGTATCTTCTGGCAGAAAGATAAACCACAGAGTTGACAGCAAGCTCTTGTTGCCCAGGTTTCTGGCTACAGAACTGGGAAGGATAAACACCTCCTTAAGCACTGCAAGATAGAAATAGAACAAGAGAAAGGAATAGAAATCCTCTCATAATGCAATGGCTAGAAGCAATCCAGCTGTTTTGTTTTATTCCCATCATGAGAACTATGGTCAGTCCCAGTGCAAGCTTGGCCACCTGTTAAATCAGGTTTGTGAACTGAAGCTTATTGGAATTTGACACGGTCTTGTCTTGGAGCACACTGGTATGATCAATATAGACTCCTCCTATGGCAGTGACACAATACAAATGCTACCCATACGGTTCCAGATACCCCTCATAAATCATTAAAATACTGGCCAGTTCTAATCAGACCCTTTGGGGTATAACATAATATACTATTTGAGAACGAAAAATAATAAATCAAGTTAGTTCAGAGGTCAGACTGAGACTGAACAGAGCTGAGACTTGCTTGCTGATGTGTATATAGTCGAAGAGATGCAATGGAAGGAGATGAAATCCCAAGTCAGCCAAACAAATTGCTTTCTTCTGATTGTAAAATCTCACTACTAAGTCTGCTGAAGGGGAAAAAAAGTAGGAACTCATCATATTCTGTAGCACAGCTGATTTGAGGTCTAGAATTTCCCAGCAGTTGTGTTAGCTCTTGGGATTACAGGTATTTCTAATAATTTGTCCTTTAGGTTAACTCTTGCCATATTTCTAAAACAAACTAGCAGTTTAAAATGTGCCCTCAAATGTCATACATCACCTGGAACAAAAAGAACAGAACACATTTTCTTGGAGCATAGAAACCAATTAACCATTAGCAAAAAAGAATTCAAATCCTATTAGAAAGCAGCTGCTGTGGTTGCATTCTGTAGCCTTGCCTGGGACACAACAGGCAGCTTTGTGAAGGGGAGGTTGCTGGTTGCTTTGCAGTGCCCAAGTGCTGGAAATCAGTAACAGCCTGAGTGCTGAGGTGCTGCTGCATAAATCCAAATAATCAATGCCTTCTCTTTGATACAGTAAAGGTTGAGTCCCATCTGCATTTTTCAAGGGTTGCCTGACTCTAAGACAGTATGGTATAAGGTGTAGCCAATCTCCATGGCCAACACAGAGTTTGGCCACCATAAATGTCATCTGGCAAAGAACTATATTGAAGGTTAACTCCCTCATTCATGCTTTACCACAGAATCCTAGAATGGCTTGGGTTGGAAGGGACCTTAAAGATCATCTAGTTCCAACCCCCCTGTCGCAGGTTAGGGCTGGGCCGGCCAAGTTGAACAAGTTACAGATGCTTTCTGTTACCCCCTTGCCCCCCATGGGGAACAGAAAGGGAATAAGGGAGAGGGACTTGTGGTTTGGGAAAGAAAACCATAACTACTTTAATGAAAATAATAACACTAAAATTAAATATATACAAAACCAACACTGAATCCATCCCCATCCGATGGCAACTATGCCACCATCACCACTGATGCTATGGCAGAAGGACTCAGCTGCAAATGGGAACCAGAGTCAGGGGCTGGATCCTGGAACTGGATTCAGAAACTTATGGAGTTACTTAGAAGACCTTTAGCTGAAAAATAAAATCACTGAACAGAATTAGTTCTGTTCTAACTCAAACAAGGAAGTCCTTCTGCCATGGGCTGGGATGCCACCCACTAGACCAGGTTGCCCAGGGCCACATCCAACCTGGCCTTGAACACTTCTATGTATGGTGCATCCACGACTTCTCCAGGTAAGTTGTTCCAATGCCTTACCACCTTCTGAGTAAAGAATTTCTTCCTAACATATAACCTAAATCTCCCCTTGTCCTATCACTATCTGCCTGTGTAAAAAGTCTTTCTCCCTCTTTTTTATAACCTCCCTTTAAGTATTGGAAGACTGCAATAAGGTCTCCGTAGAGCCTTCTCTTCTCTGGGCTTAACAACCCAAACTCTCTTAGCCTGTATTCATGGGGGAGTGCTCCATCCTTCAAATCATCTTCGTGGTCCACATCTGGACTCATTTGAGCAGGCCCATGTCTTTCTTACACTGGGGGCTCACAGAGCTAGATGCAGTACTCCAGGTGGGGTCTCAGGAGGGCAGAGTAGAGAGGCAGAGTCACCTCCATTGACCGACTGGCCATGCATCTTCTGATGCAGCCCAGGATACGGTTAGCTTTCTGGGCTGCAAGCATACACTGCTGGCTCATGTTCGAATTTTTGTCCATCGGAAACCCCAAGTTCTCCTCTGCACAGCTGCTTTCTATGAGTTCTTCTCCCAGTCTGTACTCCTGTCTGGGATTGCCTGACTTGGACTTGTTGAAACTCATTCAATTCATGTGGGCTTACTTCTTGAGCTTGCCCATCCAGGTCTTCCTGGATGGCATCCCATCCTTCTGGTGTGTCAACCGCAGCATGCAGCTTTGTGTCATCTGCAGACTTGCTTAGGTGCACTCGATGCCACTGTCTATGTCATTGATAAAGATATCGAAGAGCACCAGTCCCAAGAGTCAGCCTTGAGGGACAGCAGTCATCACCAGTCTCCACCTGGATGTGGAGCCATTGACTAGAACCCTCTGGCTGTGTTCATCTGGCCATTTTCTTATCCTCCAAATAGTCCATCCTTCAAATCCTTATGTCTCAAATTTGAAGATAAGGATGTTGTGTGGGACTGTGTCAGAGACCTTACAGAAGCCCAGATAGATGACAGAGGTTGGTCTTCCTTGTCAAGTGTTGCAGTCATTCCATTATAGATGGCCACCAGATTGGTCAGGCAGAAATTGCCCTTCATGAAGCTGTATTGGCTGTCTTGGATCACCTCTTTGTGTTGCATGTGCCTTAACATTGCTTACATGAGGATCTGTTCCTTACCTTTTGTTTCTTACTTTATGTTTAGAAGACAAATACCTAGTAATTGATTCTTATCTTACCTTAGGGCAAGGACATTCTGTGGCAGAAGATCCTGCTCTGTATGTATGCTGTAGATGCTAAAGCTATAGAACTCTCAGGACTACTGTTTAATTCCCTTTGCTTTCCCTTGTGCTTTTTCCTCAAGCCCCTCTCTGTTTGGCCTATTTAGGCAGTGTTTTTTAAAGTGCATACAGCAGAATATCTTGGCACCTGAGTTTTACTTGTGAAGTTGTATTTCTAGTAGTGGTCTGTGAGGAAGGCTGTCAGAGGCCCCAGCAGGCATGAATATCAGAAAAGGGCTTTGCTCTAATCCTGTGGGAGGTGCTGTTCTGCCGAGCACAGGCTTTGCTGTGGGGAGGTGAGAGTTGTATGAACTCTTGGCATTCATGCTGGTGGCTCTTGAGCTGAAATGTCTGGAGAGTGCTGCCAGGAACTGATCTCAGACTTTGTCTTTGGTAATGCAAACCAGTAACCCAGGAAGTCACCATAAAATAGTGAACAAAGTCTCTGTGAGACACTGGCAGTAAATAAAAGAGAAAAAAACAGGGCAGTAAATAACCGGTGGTGAACAGAGTGGAAATTGGCATGTTTGAACAATGCACCAACACCTCCAAAATGGATACATGCATGGAGCAGGGTGGATTAATACTGTGTTTTATTTCTAGTTAGACCTAAAGCAACTCTGAATTTCTTTTAAGCCTGGTGGAGAAATAGTGGAAACACAGATGGAGACACACTAATCAGTTTCATTGGAGGTGCAGCACAGCTTGGTACGGGAATGTAATGAAGATTTGTTGGTCAAGAACAATTTCCCAACCTGCTTAACGTGCTCTCCATTTAACTTGCTCTGCTATTGTAGTAAATTTGGAGCCCCCAGGTCAGGCTCAGCTCTTGTGGCTGTTATAGTGTATGCAGTGTCAGCAGGAAGCATGAACCAAAGCCTGGACTCAAGCAATGTGTATTTCTCCTAATGAAACTCAAAGCCAGGTGAAATTTTTGGAAGAGAGGAAACAGGATATGGAGTCCCTTTGAGGGCTGGGGGGTGTTCATAACACTCAGAAATTTGGCCTGCATTTCTGGTTTCCTCCCTTTCTACTCCACAAAGGGCTTATAGCATTTTTAGACAAACTCGGATCCATTGAACGTTGTGAGAGAACCTGCTGGGAAATTTGGTGATTCCTGCACTCCAGCACAGAGGAAACGTGTGTTTCTGCTTTGTGTTTTTAGGAAAGTAGGAGGATGAAATTCAAAATAAAGCATAGCAGATGGGAATCTCACAGAAACAGATACTGGGAAATGTTTAGACAAGCTTTGTCCCCAGTATCTGAGCTCAGGATTTAGCAACTAAACCAGAGAACTAAACTTCAGAAAGACAATGAAATGCATTTTGGCTTCAAACACAGTTCCTTCAGAATCCAGTGAGAGTTGTGCATGTGAATCTGAAGGCAGAATATAGCCAGCTGTATGGGGAATAGAAGTAATGTGAGAAACTCTCATGCTATGTTATTATAGTCTGAATTGTTTCCATCATTTTGGGTTAAATAATTCCCCACTATCCATCTTTAAAGTGCAAACAGTAAAGCCTTGATGTACCCTAGGGAAAGGAAGCAAACCAGCCTTTGAATCTATACCCAACCTTACTGCTCATATTTTGCTTTCAGTGAATAACTGTTCAAATCCCTTAATATTTCATTCCCATAAAAATATATTTACCAGGGGTTTTTGTGGCAGCAGTGAGACTGTGTTTATTATTTTAGGAACACCACACGACTGGCTTTAGAGAAAAGAAAGAAGGAGCACAGAGTGCTGCAAATCTATCAGAGAACAGCATGTTTTCCACCTGTTGAGGCAGCAACCACAGTAACAGATGTACATAATAATTACCTGTACCTCAAAGGCAGCACCAAGTCCTACACCTTCTGCTCCCCACCTAGCAGACAGCTTGAAAACAGAATTAGAAAAGAGAAACACTGCGAGAGTAGACTAGGTAGTGCTTTGTGAAAAATGAAGAACAGCTCTTATTAAAGAGAAACTGGAAGGTGGAAGATGAGAAGGAGAGATCTGAGGCACCATGATGCTGAAAGAAGAGTGGAGCTAAGGAACTCCAGGAGACTACCTTGGTCAGGGTCTTTTTGCTAATACCTTCTCCAAGGCTGCTCTCATCTGTACTTTTAAAAATTGGAGATAATTTCTACTGATAAATAGATGCCTCAAGCACCTACTGGAGCCCATTCCTTCCCAGAGATGGGTGGCCTTGCAGTGTCAAGATGGGTACATACCCCTGTAAGGTAAGAGCATCATCTCAGTAAGTGACACCATGAGTGACCACGACCATGTGTCATGACCCTGTTCCCTTCCCTTGCCGTCTAGCACGGGGAGAATGCTGGAGCCAGTCACCCTTTTGTTTACAAGTGCCTCAGAGCATCTGGTGTAAGGAGAAGGGCTAGGGACAGTATCAGGAGCAGGAAGGCAGAGCAGGTGAAACACCTTCAGTCTTTCATGCTAAATTCTGAAGGTTATGAGGCTCCTTTTCTACTCTTCCTTTGACTAATTTGGCTGGGTGAGGACTCCCAGAGCCCAGACCGTATGAGCTCCACAGTGGTTTGTACCATGGTAGTTGCTTACTTGCAGAAAGGAACAGTTCCTTCCTAGCAGGAATTTGCAGGGGAAGGGAATGATCTCAGCCTCGATTTAATCTTGACAGAAACAGATGATGAGAAGACTCTGTGCTGAGTTGGAGTTTTCCTTTGAATTCCTATGGTGTTGAAGGCAGTGCTATAAATAGACACAGTATCCTTTTTACCCTGGTACAATTCTCTCTCCAGTTCCCCATACAGACAGCAAGTCTGCTAGTAGGTATTTAGCAGGAATTAATTTAACCCAGTCTTCTCTTTCTGTTCTCTTTTATTCTAAGCATCCCTATGGCTTCCACAGCCATACAAACATATTTCCTCAATAAAAGTGTTCTGAAGAAGGCTGCTGATATAAGCATCCTATTTGTGTCTGAAAATTCTATCCTAATTTTAAATATTGTATAGAATCCTCAAACTATAAAGAGTTATTATAAAGGGGGGAAAAAAGGCAATCCCCCCCACTCCCTTGTCAAACTTCTTAATCTTTCCTCTCCCCCACCCCAGGTTTTGGTTTTGAACTGCACAGCATTTTATTCACAGTCTGTTTCACGTTTTCTCCAGTGGCTGGCCAGTTTCCCTTCCCAGGATGGACTCCTGTGAACATCAGCTGAGAAGGAAACTCAGATACAGTGTTTCATGGCTATTGTCTTAAAGATAGATCTGTAAGAAATATCAATACAAGCTGGATTAGTATTTTAAAAAACAACCCCCTCAAATTTAAGCATCTTTTTTAACGAGAGATCCTCAGCCTGAGAATCCAGCTAGAAAGCAAACTAGAATTTCACAAATATTAAGAGTTTCTGAATACAGAGGCAGAGAAGATAATCTGGCCTAGCCCTGCAGTTGTCTCACTGTTTGTGGAGCTGGCTGTGGTTAAATTCATGCTGCACAGTGCATGTACTGAGTTCACTGGGGGTTGGTTTGTAAACAAGCTTAAAAGTACTTGCCTGGTAGTCGAAGCTCCGGCGCTGCGGTGCCTTGGATTACCTTTGTTTGAATAATGCCACTTAGTTTCTTCCCAACGTGCCAGCTGCACAACAGATTTCTAGCCTCTCAGTGTTTAGCTTATTCAAAGTCTATTTTTAATTGTGTTAATTATAAACTATAATCCGCTACCTATTTCGGACCCGCAAGCATCGGCCAGACGAGGCGTCGGGCGGATAGCAGTAGCAGCGGGAGGCTGTGTTTTGACAGGGGCAGTTTGTCAGGTGCTCTAAGTAGATGTGACCCAGCCAGGCTTGCTGGGGTTTCGCTGCTTTCCACCGGGAGTGAAAGTGCTGGTGGTCACGTCAGGATTTGCATCAGGGGTGTGCAAGGCGGTGGGTGGTTGGGGTTCGCCTCAGATCCTGGGGTTTTGCCATACATGCGTGTCGGTGGGGCTTACCCCCTCCATGTGAGTAACCAGAGGGTGACTGGACTTTCCCCCGACCCACGCATGTTGCTGAGCAGTTGGGGTTCATCCTTGCAGAGGGCACCCGCGGGGCCAGAACTGCCCCTGACGGGTGTGTCACGGGGTGCGGAATTTTACCGCGGGCGATGCCGGCTGAGCTCTCGCTCGACGGGGCGAGCGTGGGTGGGCTGTGCCCGGGGCGTGCCAGGGCGGGCGCGCTCCCGCGCGGAGCCCCCTGTCTCGGCTGCTCCCCGGGCCCTCCTCGGAATAACGGCGCCACCTGGCGGACGGCGGGGGACGTGCCGAGGAAGTCGGCGCCCGCGCTTGTTCCGGGCTGCGGGGGTGCGTCGTGCGCGCGCCGGGGCTTTTCGGGGGGAGGGTCGTCCGTGCCATACCGGACCGTGCCAAAGACCGTGCCGTGCGCTAATGTGCAGCGTTTACAGGTATTTACCGTCAGAGTAAGAGGCAAGGGTTTGCAGTTTTCCTAAGAACACGGTAAGTTTCTATCAGGTGAAATGCATTTAACCTGCGGGTGCTCTGGTACCCGCAGCGAGAATATTGTCAGGTGTGCCTTTTGTCCTGCAGCCGAAAATGACTGTCTGGCCTCAGCCCTGCTGCTGTGAAAGGCGAGGAGAGTTTTCCTACAGGTGGGAAGAGTGTGGAACGTGGTTGTTGTGCTTGGGACTAGAGGCGTCTCTGTAGCTGAATCCACTGGTTCTTTTTCTCCACCTGTTCTGTAAGTTGAAAGCAGTTTGTTAGCTAATGACACAGGCATATTAACTTTCAATTTGGGTTCGAAGCATACTTTTAAGCTGACCGTTCCTACTTTACTGTGGGGTTTTTTTTACCTTGGAGAAGGGCACCAGAACTCATGAACAGGTTTCCTTATGCAAGAACTACAGCAAATAAGCTCTCCAGCACTGCTTTTCTGCTGCTCAGGGACGTTCAAGTCCACAGGGCTCATTGAGATGCCCTCGGTGTGAGGGTCAGGTCCTCAGTGCCAAATGCTCTTCTTCGTGCTCTTATTCCTATAGCCTGGCCCGAACAACAGATACAGATATCGCTAAAGAGCATTATAAGAGATGCTGAGTTATCTGTCCTGAAGGCAGAAGTCTGCCTTATAGACAGCTCTGGGAACGGCAAGGAATGTTTTCCCTTGTTGCTGCGCTTTGTTGAGTAGCCAGCTCACATGGTGGGAAGTATTCATACATCTGCATTCCTGAATTTGGTACTAGGAATGCAAACAACTGCCATCCTTAGCTGGCTTTGTGCTGTGAATGTTTGTCCGCTGGGAACCAAAAACCAGATGTGCTTCACATAGTTTCCAAGCAGCACTGATCCATCAGATGACAGTAGCTATTGAATGCTCTTATGGTGGCCCAGAGACACAAAGATGAAAGCCTGATGCCTGTCAGCACCTCCCTTGCCATTCCTGTGTCCCTTCAGTTTTCACTTTAATCCCCTCACAAAAGCAAATGCCACAGAACACGATGTTGCAATGCTAATGACCTTTATTTTTGAGGAAGAAAATCCTAAGTTTTATAATGTTGAACCATCAGACAAATCTGGGGTACATTGAATTTTGTTGTTAGATGTTCTGCACCCACTCCCACTGCCCATGCAGCTCTTTGGAGCCTCAGCTAATAACCCATCTTCCCCTTCAGAAACATTTTCCACAGCATATCCTGGATGAATTTCACTAGGGAAGATGAACAATATGTGAATGCTTTCTCAAACAAAGGTATTTTTGTGGAAGGGAAAAAAAAAATAAAAATCTGATGATCAGTCAAAGGGAAAACACTATAGAGAAACCTGGAATAATTTCTTAGAGTGGCTTGTGTTGCTTCCCAGCTGCTCTGCCTTTAAATAACCTCTTACCCCCAACTCAGGGGCTCCACCAGTTTTAAAAGCAAGACCTAAACAGTGCCATGTTCAAGTCTCGAAATACAAACCTTTGTAGATATGGGGGGCAAAGAGGTGGGGGGGCTGGTTCATGAGAAAACTTCTGAGCATTTTCATAGCATAAATAATATAACATATTTCACCTCAAATAGCCTAACACTTCATAAAGTGATACGAGCTTCACTAGTTGCTGAAACATAGCTATTTCTGAAGTGGAACCTGATATCTTTTTCTTTTACCAGCAGAGAGCAATGTTTTATGGTGGAGGGTGAAGAATACAAGGTATAACCAATCGTAAGTATAACCTAGGAGGGCTTTTCAAAATGGAAAGATCAAATAAAATCTACTTTTAGTAATAATCTGCATTCTAGTCTATCATAAACTTGTGTCCTTAGTTTACAAATGCAATTCATTTAAAAGAATACAGAGAATTCAATATTTTGTTCTCTTTCTTTCAGCACTGCTGTCTTACAGCTCATTGGTAGCAGATGCTGTGGTTCCTTTCCTTTCTTCATTTAGTTCAATGTCCAAGTCCCGGAGCTGGCTGAGGAACCCTGAATTTGGGCAGATGTCTCTGTGAGCACTAACAGTTTTCAGAGCATCCACAAGTGTCATGTTTTCGTGGATCATTAAGAAGGCAAGCACTAACGATGCAGAGCGGCTTACTCCCATGGCACAATGAACAAACACCTTACCTGCAGAAAGAAAGAGGCACAGCCAAGTGAGTGGGCTTTCACATTTACAAAGTAAGAAAGGCACAGGAACATCAAAAACTTCTAGAAGGAAGCTGGGAAAAGAATGGTGACAATTAACAGTCGGATGGTTAGCGTCTCAGGCAAGGCGATATCTCATACTGATGTCATGTATCTAACTTAGTCCTCAGGTTAAAACAGTTGAAATTTTCTATGGAAGAGAAAGCTTTCTGTGGCTAAACTTGTTAGTATAGTTTTCTGTGTGGGAAAACCAAACCAAAACGAAACAAAAAACACGAACAAAACCCCAATCGATTTTGGCAGAAAATTTTGGCCTAGCACTGACTGTGATCACTGACAAGTCCCATAAACTCTGTAGGGTAGCCTGCATGTAAAAATGGACTCATAATTTACTGTATCTCAGCAGCCCAGTGTGAGCTATAACTGGGGATTTAATAAAGCACTCCAGTAAAAGCAGCAGATCTTGCAGCCAGAGTCAGAGCAAACTCTGGAACAAATGGAAATTACGATAACTGTGCCATAATCCAAACTCTGTTGACAATAATTCAGCAGGCTGTGGGTCAGGCTCGTAGTTTTTGACTTAGTTCATTAACTTCTGCTGATTCTCTAGCTTAATAGGCAGTCTGAATGAAGTTCCAATTCTGTGAAACACTTAGACATGTGAAGCATTTAAGCCAGCGCTGAAGTGCCACTGCTCTCAGCCAAGTACTTCAGAAGCAGGGCTGCTGCATGCAGGGCAGGATTGCTCGTCTGGAGCCCATGTCAATGTGCGAGGTGCATGTGTGTGGAGTCACACGGATCCTGCAGGTTCCTGCAGGATGGACCTGTGGGGATGCACCTGCAGTGCCATAACCTTTGCCCTTCCTTCTCATTTTACTGTTAGAGTTGGCCCTCCCTCCTGCTACACTGGGCTTGGGGCAGCCAGTCTTCTCCAGCTCCCGCGGACCTGGCTATGGCCACATACCCTACAGTGCATGGCATGGGCATCCTTCTCCCATCCTCTGCATGGTGGTTCTTCATGTGCCTTCTTGAACTGTATGCTGAATCTGAGCTTTGCTGGCTGCCTGTTACTGCAAGGAGAAGCTTGTGTTGAAACTTCCTCCCAAAGCTGCTCTTTCCCTTCCTCTTACCTCCTGAAGTGTTTAAGGCTTTGCGTATGAAATTGGCAGCATCATAGAAGAAGATACTTAAATCAAAGGAAGGATCATCAAATGCTTCCACTCCGTAGTACTCTATTTGCAGATCTTCGTAATATTTGGCTCCTGTGTTGATGCTATATGGGCCATCTGCTGCATTAAGGATATGAGTAATGTTGAGGCTTTGAAGAGTAGTTTTGCTCCTAGCAGCCCACCTGTTGAAAGGCATAAAGAGCTCATTGGCAACACTCCTAACATTCTGCTAGAATAGCATGGTTTAAAGTTAGAGCCTGCTTCTGCTCAGGAAGGCTGCAGGAACTGCATCTTACTTACAGAGTAGCAAATTTTGAGGAGCCTGTAGTGGCTTTGCACATGAAAAATGTGATTGTGTTGTGGAGTACAGTAAGAGCACAGATTTGCTGGTGGCATACTGTTAGTTAAGCAAATGTCTCCCAGCAGGTAATCCCTGAGAACATGGTTTACGGTATGATGTAGTCCACATTTTCCTTCAAATAGTTGTTTAGCAACTTACGGAGCTATCTCTCATTCAGAGTGTGCATGGGTCACAAGGCTGAGAACCCACATAGGTGCATCAGCACCTTGTTCCTGGTTCAGACATGAAGTGGCTGCATCATGCTCGCTAGCCAGGTTGTCCCCCCTTCCCACCATAAACTGGGACTGAAGTTATTCCACAGAACTGTGATCCTTAACTGACATATTCACAAGGGGGAGGAGGAGTTGGGAAGGATGAGCTATGTGATCTGCAGTAACCCAAATAGAAGGAAATGGCAATAAATAGAAGAATAAGAGATTTGCATGAACGTTTCTGGTTTATGTTTTCAGTATGGAAGAAAGTTTAAATTTGGACTGGCAAAATCTCTATTGCATAATTCATTTGGGTCCTCCTCCATCGTGCTGTTGATCCTGCTGCTCCTGTTTGAGTGTGCGGACTACTGTGCTCTTGTCTGCTGCCTTAGAGCACAGTTTCCAGTGCAGATAATCCATCTTACAGTTGACACCAATTTGAGTTGGGTCCTTTAAGGGCTTTGGTCTAGAATACAAATAATTCTTACCCTGCAAAATCTGCCGTTGTTTACAGAATATAGAAAACCCAATTCAGACACACTATGAGTAAGCCACCATTTTGTGTGTCATGTTTTTTCATGACATCCAAAATCCTTATGTTATTGGTTTTGGAAGACTGTATTCCTGCAGACTCAAAAGTTGGTCTTCAGTGTACCACATCCCTTTCTCCTCCTCCCAGTGACCAGTAACAGCTTAACGAGAGGACCATATGTTCTTACGCATCTCCCAGGTAAATATTTGGCCAGACTTGGTCCACATGATTATCGGACCCTCCTCTGAACCAAAAGAGCCGCTGAAGGTCTGATAGTGATGGTGTTTCATAGGAAGCTTTGCTTCCTGCACCGCTAGTTGAAGAGTCTCTGGTGTGAGGCATCTTGCTCCTCTCTTGCATGCACTCAGGATATATCAGACAGTTTTTCTGAAATGAATTAAGAGGAAATGTTCATACAGAAATAACATTCCCTAGAAAGTGGTCTTGTTCATTACCCGCCAAATAGCTTTACATTACTATAACTAGTGTGTGCAGCAGGGCCTGCAGGTGTTGCTAAAAGCATCCAGAGAGCAGCACTGACTCCATGGTAGGACTCTACAGGCATGTAATTCATCCCCCGAGAAAGAAGCAGCATAAGACAATATGATTTAATTTCTTGTTGAGTAACACTGTTGAAAAAGAACATCTTGTGCCACCTGAATGCAGCACTGGCTGAATCTCCTAAGTGCAGGTATTGTTTCTCTTACTGTGGTGCTGGTAAGCATAAGCAGGAAAGCTTCAGGACTTATGGATGAACTATTTTGGAGTTGCCAAAGCATTTGTGCATACTTGATTCCGATTAGTTAAAACTGGAACATTTTGAAAAGTAATGAATCTTTGGACTGACTTATACTTAACAAAGCTTCTTGGGCCAAGGTGGAAATCTTAGGATGTGTATGTAAGATATATGTACATATAGTGCATGTGTATACATATACAAAACGTATGTGCATACAGTTTTTTTTCATTTACAGGAATATATTTAAACACGTGTACACACATACAAATGGATTATCACATACATACATACACATATATAGATATGTCTGTATATATATAAATAGAAATGGAGAGAATTTGAACTAGTCTTTTTTTCTCTCTCAGGTGAATACCCCTGAATACTCAGCTATACTGGTATACTTGTGTCTGTCTGTCTTAGTCTCTCTTCTGGGAGATGTTCCAGTTTCTATAAATACTGTGATAGCTATTTGCCTCTGGAGAGAGGCTGTTCCTGTCGTCTGAGGGCTAGGGTACTTACCTGGGATGTGAGGAAAAAAAGAGCATTTGAATTTTGGGAAACTGTAGAGCTGAAAGTTCTGGCCTTGTTGTCTGCTGAGAATCTCATTTAGGACTGTTTTGCTCCCTCACAGATCATGCAGTGGAATATGGCCATCCCTTCTGCAATGTTGTTTGCAGATTTAGACCCAGGAAGCTCAGTCGAGCCTGAAGCAGAGCTCAGTTGAGAGCAAGAGTTCAAAGGTATCCAAGCAGTCCTTTGTCCGAGACTTTGGGAGCATTTCTCCTGCCAGGATCTCATTATCCTGAATTGCTGTTCTTACCCCCAGAGAACATTACAGAACCACAGAATGATCATGGTTGGAAAAGACCTCTGAGATTGAGTCCGACTGTCCACCCAATATTACCATCCTCACCACTAAAACATGTCCCTAAGTACCACATCTACACATTTTTTGAACACTTCCAGAGATGGTGGTCCCACCGTCTCCCTGGGTATCCTGTTCCAATGCCTGATAATCATCTCAGTGAAGAAATTCCATCCAATATCTTATCTGAACCTCCCCTAGTGCACCTTGAAGCAGTTTTCTCTTGTCCTGTTGCTTGTTACTTGGGAGAAGAGATGGACCCTCACCTTGCTACAACCTCCTTTCAGGTAGTTGTAGAGAGCGAGACAGTCCCCCCAAGCCTCTTCTTCTCCAGACAGAGCAACGCCAGTTCCCTCAGCCACTCCTTGTAACACTTGTGCTCTAGACCCTTCACCAACTTCATTGCCTCAGTACCTATGGCTGCTTAGGTATCCTCAGGTACTATCCAGCCTCATAAACTTGTGTGTGTCTGTGCAGAGCAGCAGGACACTAACTCTTTCTTCCCACGTTATGGGGACTTTATTCAGCCCCTCATCTCCATCATCCAGCTCAGGGGACTTGAGTATTCTGAGGATAGCTGGTCTGACTAGTAAAGACTGAAGCAAAGAAGGCATTAAGTTCCTCATACTTTGTGGCAATGTTTCCTCTCTCATCAAGTAAGGGATGGAAACTCTCACTGGTCCTCCTTTTGTCACTAATGCATTTGTAAAAACATTTTTTGTTATCTTGTATGATAGTGGCCAGCTAAGTTCTACCTGGTTTTCACCTTTCTGAATTCCTCCCCACATGGCCTAACAACATCCTTGTAGTGCTCCTGAGTTGCCTGCCCCTTCTTCATAAGGCCATAAACTCTTTTTTTTTTAACCCCTGAATTCTAGCATGAGCTCCTTGTTCAGCCAGGCCAGTCTTCTTCCCTGTCAGCTCGTCTTTTCGCATATGGGGATGGCTTGTTCTTGAGCCTTTAAGATTTCCTTCTTGAAGAGTGTCCAGCCTTCCTGGGCCCCTTTGCCCTTCAGGACTGCCTCCCAAGGGACTCTCTGAACTAGACTCTTAAATAGGTCAAATTCCACCCTCCAAAGTGGAGCGGCCATTATTTATTCTGATGTGGCATTCACTTTCACTCTAATGCCTGAATGCCTAAATCTAGAGTTTGGGTTTATTTTCTCAGCAGTTCCAGAAAACAAGTGCAGATGACCTTTGGAAGTCATCTAGTCAGTCCCATGCCCCACAATATCAGCAGACAGATGAATGTTGCTCCTAAAGCAACAACAACTTTGCACAAACATGCAGGTTTGTTATTCTTAACAATGTAGGCTGGTTTGGGGAATAAGCAGAAGGCAAGTAGGGATGATGCAAGGCCTGTTACAGAACACACCACATATATTTCTGTGACTTCAGCCTACATTTCCTTCCCCTGCCCCCTTTTCCCTCCTCCTCCCCACGAATGCTAAGAGCAGTAATAGCTTTTTGTGTGTTCCAATGAAAAGGAAGTCTCCCTAGGGTAACTACTTAATAAGCAAAATATGAAAAGCACAATAAAAATGATGGAAGAGAGAGAAAAAAAGCTGACTGGTTTTACTTTCAGTGATGAAGGAAAAGAACTGCAGAGAAGTAGAGAGAAATACAGGGATAAAAGCTTACAAATTTTTCAGGGCAGATATCATGACACCACGGGCTTTGGTAAAAGAGTATGTTGTGCAATCCCAGCTCATATTATCAGGAAGAATAGCACAGGTGAAGATATTGTGCATTGCCCTACAAGTTTTACTGCCTTGCAAAAGTCATGCACTGTGCTCAAGAGCTACTGCCAGCATCATCATGATGACCTGTTTGTACTTTCACCGACACAGAACGTTAAGCTGAAGCAGTAAAAGAAAAAGATAATACAGCTTCTACATCAGGAGATTCATAAGACCACAAGCTCATTTTCAAGGAGTGTGGCTGATTCTCAATCACTGCAGGTGTTTAAAGGCTGAAGTTGTGGAGGTATGCAGATGGATACTATTAAACCTTCAGTTCTCCTAGTCCCAACCACTTTAAACTTATGTTATAGCCTGTCAGTTAGTTACAGTACTGGAGATGATTAGCAAAGAGTATTACATGGTAAGGCCTCTTGCTCAAGACCTGACTTTGAGGAGGTTCTCCAAGAAGTGAGTGATTTTGGTGCCAGTAAAACTTAGCAGGTGACTCCAGACTTTGCAGCCAGGGAGGTATTTTGCAACAGAGCTCCCTTTCATACAGCAGTCCTCTTTCCAAAAACTGCATCAGCGTCGTTTGCTTCACATAACTAATGCCAGACAAGCAAGCTCCTCGTGTCAACACAAAGCACAGCTCCTCCCAAGCATACTGCTCCATCCTGTGCTGTGCTGGCCTTGAAACTGAATTGCTCTGCAAGGCCTTTGGGGTAAGCTTGGAAATAGCTATACCAGATTAATTGACTAAGGAGGAAAGTAATATGATTTTTTTAATTGAAGACCGGGGACTTTGCTGAGCATTCTCCCCCCACAACCCTTCTAGTTTAAGATACTGCAAAGGTAGCAAAAGTGCTGCCACTCATTAAGTTTCTCTAAGCTTCTCCCTGTGGGTCGCTCCTAGAAGTTGCTGTAGTTGGAAAGAACTAGTGGCTGCATGAGCCCAGATAACTGGGAAAAAAACCCTATCTTGCAAGGTCACTAATGTTTTCTGTAGAGACCTAGAAAATGCAAGTTGGATAGGAACAGGGTGTGGGGTGGCATTACCAAGCTGCAAGGAGTGCCCAGGGAGGGCTGCGGGTGACTCCACATGCTGTTTGTGTAACATTTGGTGCAGCTCCCACAGGCCTTAGTCGTTCCACGACCTTGTCTTCAACAACATAGTTCAACTTTATATCTTTCTGATATTATCCAGCCACTTGAGTACTACAGTCTGCAAGGCTGCTTTCTTTTCCTCTCTTTTCCTTTCTTTCTTTTTTTTTTTTAGTTTTTCTTCACTGGAAACAATTGCCATTTTGTGCTGAAAGTTTTTATGGCAAAGAAAAGAAAAACTACATAACACCCACTGACTTGAACTGGCTAAAGCATTTAACAGATTTGTGGTGCATTTGCAGATTCCAGTTAAAGAAAACTCAGCAAAGTTCTGTGAAAAAAAAAAAAAAGCAAGCACCCCAATGCTGTGATTTTGAAATGGGTCATTCTGTTATTTCAGCAAAATTTACTGTTTTCATTTTTCTGCTCAAAGTTACTTTTTGTTTTGATATTTACTTCAGCATTGCATAACATCTTTTAAAACACTAACCGAAGATGAAGTGGCTTGAGAAAAACATGTTTTGTTTAACTAAAAATGATCACAAGCTAACTGAGCAGCCACACATTTGCCTAGCCCTAATTTTCACCTTTGTAACAGGGGGAAAGCCTCTTGCCATTTTGCCATGATTGTTAACTTGTCTCCTAAAGACCCAACTGAGCTGTAGAGAGATTAAATGACTATCTGAAGTCCCAAGAGTCTGTGGCAGAGCATTAGTTGGGCCCCAAGTCATCTTTCCTCTATCCCTTTTGCTGGTACCTTCCTAGCTGGCACAACTCCGCGTGTGGTTATGACGATAGCTTGGATGGGGCAAGGTGTCTTTCAATAACAAGGTCTTACATGAGGTTATTGGTAGCCTCGGGCACATCAGGTTTTGGCTGGACCTGTGGTTACTACAATAACATAAACACTAGCTAACAATAATGTGATACAGAAAGCTCATGCAGCCAAATATCCTAGATTCCCTGAATCAAAACCTGACAAACTAAATTATTCCAAATACCAAAGCATGAGATCAGAGTATAATTCACAGAGAGGGGAGAGCTGCCTCTTGATGCATTTGAAATTGCTGACTACTCTTTTTTTTTTCTCTTTTCTCTCAGCAAGCATCTTTGCACACATCTTTTACACTCCTTGCCCTTTTTTCTCAGGTAGTGCTTAACACTACGGCTCTTTGTCCTCCTGGTGGAAAAATCCAGATGGAAAGAAGTGTGGTTCACAGGGAAATCATCATGTAAGTGGAATTAATCTTTCAGATACTGTAATGTGAAATCTGATCTTCCTTTTTGTTAAGAAGACCCAATCTATGACTCTACATTTTGGTCAGAATCCGATGCTAAGAGAACCCAGAAGTCTCTTGAGGTAGAGCTGAAAGCCTCGTGTGCAGAAACAGCCACAAATAAAAGCAATAGCAAAGTTAAAACAGCCAGATGGGAACCTAGCAGGCAACCAAGAGGGGACCTCTCTGTTTTCCTTGCAAGCCTACAGGGGCTTGTTTGCAGGAATTAGAATCTCTCACCAGCAGTTCACTGCAGCTCTAATACCAAGTGGTATTGAAAATGAGAAGCGGGTTATGGCTAGTGGTTTAAATGAGGCACCTATGGGAATTTAGAAATGAGATCCTGGACTTGTCTCAGTGTAGACCATGCACAAAGCAGAGCAATATTGCTTTCTTGGCTGACTGCATCATATATTACGGCCTTTTATTTTGCCCACACTCAAACAGCGGGGAACAGTAGAAGTTTGTTGCTCCTGCTTGATGTTTAATCCCTGATCTGCCATACCAGAGGCAGTGCCCCTGAATAATGGAAAGCTGAATCGGTCCCTTGGCCACAGCGTGGGTACATGTTCAATGCAGCGCTGTGTTAATGCCATTGCCATTATTCCAGAGTGAAGAGAAAAGCAGAATGTACAATTAAACCTCTGTTTGGTTCAGTTTTTGAGAGAATTTACTACCTGGGAAAGATGCCAGATCAAGGGCTCTGGAAAACACAGCTCTGTATTAACCACAGCACTGGGAAGGAGCAGGAGCAGCCCTGTAAGTCTCCTCCATGGCTTCCCCCTCAGCTCAGCTCACAGATGCCTCTCAGGCTATGCTGGTAGCCATATTTTACTGGGTGGGAGAAAATCTGAGTCTTCACACCTCTTCATTGCTGCGTCTCCCTCCTGACACCTCCATTCATTTCTGGTCTTGTACATTTACGATGGGACCCTCTGACTCCTCCAAAGTGAGCTGGAAGGTATCAACTTCTACTTGTGAGGAATCTAATCTGGAGTGGAAAGCAAAAGGCTCCCTCCTCCATGAGCCCTCCTGTCACAGGGTTGCCAGTGCAGCTGGAAGGGCTGCGGGAGGGCAGAGGCAGCCTGCCACTGTCCCATGGGAAGTGCATGCACCTGGGGATGGCAGGGACACAAGAGGCTCTTTTAGGAGTGGGAGCAGTCAGAGGGCAGTGCAGGTGAGGGCAGTTAAGGGTTTGGGCAGCCAGGAAAGCCCACAGGAGTGAGGCAGGTCGCAGGTGAAGTAGGAAGTCGAGGGGGTCCATGGCTAGGTACAGACAGAGCTGCAAAGTAGCACAAGCTGAGATGAAGCCCAGGTGTCTCAGCTCATATAGGCTCTTGAGTGGGATGGAGAGCCCCAGTGAGGCCTCCCACTGTTCGGTCTCAAGCAGCTCCTTCCAAGCAGCCCCATCTCAGGTCACACAGCCACCACTGTGCTTGGACAAGGTGAGCCCCGAGGCAGGGCAGAGCTTGCTGAGACACGTTCGTGGTCCTGCCAGCAGGATTCAGTTTTGTGAGGGGAGCTTCACCTGTTCCTTGCTGGTTTTTCAGAAGATGTTATTGCTAGTTCATGGAAGTACTCCTGGAGGACATGTCCTCTCCTTTGCAATATAATGAATCTGCACGTATTTTCCCAAGGCTCTATCTTTCCAAGAGAAGAGAACCTCCATGCTGCTTCCAGCCCCCCTAGTGCCACTGCCTCCCCGAACTGCCATTTAAGAGCCATGCAGCAGAGGAAGAGGCATCTGCCCACGCACAGGGCTAATGCTGCACAAAAGAATGCTTGGAAAACGAGGGTGGCGGGTGGAAAAACGGGGTGTCCTGCTTTCAGTGACAGCATATGGTTGTGGAAGGAAAACAGCTTTTACATCTGCAGTTTTCAGATTCAAAGGAGATAAAAAAAGAAGTATTACTTTAGTAGCTGGCAAATCTGAGCTATTCAATTGCACCATCCTCAGCAAGACAGCGCTGCCCTCCACAGGCTCCTACTGTAATTTCCGACTTATCTGTGGATATCTGTCAAGCCTAGGGTGATGCTTTACCCTTTAATTCTGTTCTAGGGCACGTCTGTCTAGGGTACCACAGCCTAGAATTAAACCCCTGCAAAACTCTTTTATTTCTTGACACATCTCGACTACACTCATGCTTCTCCTTGAATTAAAAATAGCTGTAGTGTTAAGTTCTGCTGCCAGCAGCCATAACTGCTATATGCTATAATCAGGAGAGCACACAATCGCCATGCAGCTAACTGCTTCTAATAGTAGAAACTTCACTCTAATCTTATATAACGCCAGTAATGGAGCAGAGAGGCTGTTGTCTTGCGGGGAGCTTAGACAGAAAGCTGCCTTGGGCAGCTCATGCCCTGAGGGCAGAGGAGCTCCACTGAGATCAGGAAAAACAAAATGACCTTGATATTGCTAACAGTTCAGTGAGTGCTGCCACAGCCAGTGCTGTGCTGAGATTTCACTGGTGTCACAGCCTGTCGATAAGTGTAAGTTATGGGCAGTTCTGATGCAAATGTTGACCAGACTCTCAGAGAGCTGGGGAAAAAATGCCTTGCAAGCTTCAGGAAAGACAAACAAGGGTGTTAATATATTGCTATTAAAAGGGACTCCAAGGCACTTGCCCTTCTGCAAGCAGTATGGATTTGTGTGACTGTGGATTAAAGGTGGAGGAGTTCTTTTACTTGATTTACTCCTCAAATGATTTTTGTCTGACTGCTGCTGTCAATATAAAATTGACAATGCTGTCAAGCTTGCAAGAGTTCAGAACATCTGAAGGCACGAGTAAAGGGGTTTTGACATTCCTCAGTCATTTGGTAGGGGTGTCTTTCAGCTGTCTTTCTCTCCCTGCAATTTTAGTGAAGTGCTTTCCTTGCCTTGCCTTGCTTGAAAGGGTACAACCTTTTCTAAATGCTACAGTGGAAGTTCTATTTTTGCACTTAATTTTTTTCAGGCACATTGTAGAGGTTTCAAGGGACACTTTCAGCTTTGTTGGGGTAGAATAAAATGTTTTTTCTTTTGATTTTTTAAAATTGCTGACTTTAGAATCATGATTTGTTTAGTAAGTTTGCAGATGACACTAAGCTGCGTGGGAGTGTCGATCTGCTTGAGGGTAGGCAGGCTCTGCAGAGGGACCTAGATAGGCTGGATAGATGGGCAGAGGCCAATGGGATGAGTTTTAATAAGGGTAAATGTAGAGTCCTGCATTTTGGGCGTAACAACCCCCAGCAGTGCTACAGGCTCGGGAAGGTGTGGCTGGAGAGCTCCCCAGCAGAGAAGGACCTGGGGGTGCTGACTGACGGCCGGCTCAACATGAGCCAGCAGTGTGCCTAGGAGGCTAAGAAGGCCAATGGCATCCTGGCTTGCATCAGAATAGTGTGACCAGCAGGAGCAGGGAGGTGATCTTGCCACTGTACTCGGCTCTGGTGAGGCCACACCTCGAGTACTGTGTGCAGTTTTGGGCACCGCAGTTTAGGAAGGACATTGAGCTACTAGAGAGGGTGCAGAGAAGGGCAACTAAGCTAGTCAGGGGTCTGGAAAACAGGCCTTATGAGGAGAGGCTTAGGGAGCTGGGGTTGTTTAGCCTAGAGAAGAGGAGGCTGAGGGGAGACCTTATCGCTCTCTTCAGCTACTTGAAAGGCCATTCTAGGGAGGCGGGTGTTGGCCTCTTCTCCCTTGTGACTAGTGACAGGACTAGAGGGAATGGGCTTAAGCTGAGCCAGGGTAGGTTTAGATTAGATATTAGGAAGAATTTCTTTACTGAAAGAGTGGTGAGATATTGGAATAGGCTGCCCAGGGAGGTGGTGGATTCACCATCCCTGTAGGTTTTTAAGAAGAGGATAGATGTGGTTCTTCAGGGGATGATTTAGGAATAAGAGTAGTGTAGGGCTGTCGGTTGGACTAGATGATCTTGAGGGTCCTTTCCAACCGTAATGATTCTGTGATTCTGTTTTTTGATTCTGTGATCTTTTAAGTAACATGATTGTATGTCACAAAGGAACTGACCACTGAGGTGCATGAGAACGACTAACAGGAGATATGGAGACTTGGAATTGGGGTTTATTTTCTCTTGCAAACTTTTATGTGTCTGATGAATATTTGCTCCTAATTTCTTATCTTGGATTTGGACAAATGAAACTGGGGTGATTTTCCTGTTGCTTCTCGCTGGTATTGGGGTACCAGGTGAACCAGGGAGCTGCCTGGTCAGGGGGTGGGGTAAAGCCTTGTGTGCAGCCACATCTCCAGGCTGTGATCGATGAGGGGTCAAGGGTGGCAGGGACATGCCTACTGCTCTATGGAATGTCCAGTCCCAGGGTCACTGGGGTACCTTGTCCCCCCATTTGGTGGCTGTCAGGAAGGAGTTTCCTCGAGATGCCCTGCTGCCCTGTTTCTTTGAGGAGCCGTCAGTGACATGCTGCCCACTCCCCAGATACCACGTTGATGCCACCTGAATCTTGCAGTTGGTTAGGCAGGGCAGGAGCAAGGGTTGTTATGTGCTAGCAAGTTTTTGGAGGGTCTTTTCACCTTTATCTTGTCAAGTATTATATTGTTGTTTTTCTGATGCTGTTTCCTCCTGAGGCTTGGTGTGGGCTGTAGATCAACATCAAAGCTGGTAGGGTAATGGAGGGAGGAAGAGCCTCCAGGAAAGCAGCAGCCTCATGGCTCCCAAGTAGAAGAGTCAAGCACAGGTAGCAGGGAGTGCAGGAGGGGTACAGCCTTGCTGGAGGTTGTGCCAGCTGCAGGCAGTTTATAACAGACAGTTTGGAAACAGGCTGCAAGTATAACAGTCCATTTTCCCAAAGCAAGCCTCAGTGCCTCCAGCACAGCCCTGGGAAGACTGTCCTCTGCTTGAGGAAGTTGCTGTGAGGTAGGAATGTATTGACTGAGAGCTTCTCAGTTACAATGGTGATGGGAGCCACCCATGAGCTATAAATAGCATTAACATCCTTTCTTTCCAATGACTGGCATCCTAAGTGGTCATTTTGCTGGTGCTAGTGACAAAGAACAAAGCTCTGAACAGCTTTTATTTATGTTTTCTTTGCAGGCTGGAATTTTGTGAGTAGTTTTTTTTACTCTGAATTTTGAGTTTACATTAAGGGAAAATATTGTCATTTTCTCATTTTGGATTTTTTTCTTTTATATAATTATCAAATATAATTTTCGTATTTTTAGCACAACTATGTGGGAAAAGCTATTGTTGTGTTTCTGTTTCTGTGACAGGAGAGTGGGGATAATAAGTAGTCATTTACAAGGAACTCCTTGAAAAGAAAAGAGAAAAATAGTTTAGGAACCAATGGTTTAGGAAACAAAATTTAGTCTTGTATAAATCTTATGTATGTTTTAAAAAAAATCTTCAAAATATTTTGTTTTAGAATTAAGCAAATAATGCGAGGTGTTCAGGCATGGTTTGTGATGTCTACATTGAGAGATACAGCAACAAGAGTTGTTGCAGTGGAAGGAAAAGCTTTACATGCCTATCAGACAAGGTCTTCCTGTGCTTTCTTAGGAAACAAAGATGTCTTCTGTCAAGGAGCTATGGAGACCTGAGAATTTGCAAAAAGGTCTCCCTTCAAAATATTTAGGGTACAATTAATGGAGTCCTGTTATAAAATAATAAAGCTTTGCATGTCATGCAAACATTGGAAACACAAACATAAGGTGTACAAAACAGATATTTTGCTCTGGGATAACATCTGAACCACTGCTACTAAATCAACTAGCAGAGCTGGAAGAACTAGGCGAGCTTTTAAATATGCAAGAAGGGCTATATTTTTTTCCAGTTATGCCAACTGATCTAATTGTATAATGCCTTTACTGACAACCCTTGCCATGGACGAGCGGAGCAACACTGCTGTTACTGAAACGCTGTGATTTTTCACATTGCCAGAAGATGGCAGAAGAAAGCAATCTTGAGTGATATGAATATACACAGTATGCTCGTGACTGGCATTTGAAGAGAGCTGTTACTGATACCCAAGAAACTGCACTGGCTGGATGGAAGAAAAATGTGAAATATACTGGATGAATTAAATTGGTACTGACCTGGGTGTATATATATCGAATGATCTACACTGTATCCTTTCCCATGGGGGTTTTCAGTGCTCATTTTTCCCATGCACGGTGCAGTTTGGCCTGGTTTTGCTCCACTGGCAAGATCTGTTGTACAAACCAATCCAGGACATAATCCAATCACCCAAAGTAAAAAGCAGGGTGATTCTTTTAGCCTTTTTTTTTTTTTTTCTCCTCTCTTTCCAAGTATGTTCCTCTTTCCTTTTCCAGTTCCTCCTGTCATCGTAGGAAAAGAGCAAGATAATGCAAACATCACTTCCTCCAGCTTTTAGGAAGAGCAGGAGGCATGAGGGGCAGATGCCAGGTGGGAGAACATGCTGAGTGCTGATAACCTGTTGCTTTGAGTTGCTGGACTGGGTGGTGGATTAATGGTTATGGTCACCTCAGACAGCGTCTCTCCTGCCTGTTCTCCAGGTGAAAACTGACCCTTCAAACGCCTAACTCTTACACAGGGGACATCTCTACTGCCAGGACTGAGCCTCTCTCAGGAGCTGGTGGGACTTCAAAAAGGGGCTGGGATAGAGGAGTTCATGCTGTCTCCCCAGCTGCTTTCCCTTCAAATAGAATCATAGAATTGCTTAGGTTGGAAAAGATCCTCTAAGATCAAGTCCAACCATCAACCCAATGCACCATGTCCACTAAACCATGTCATGAAGTGTCATGTCTACACATTTTTCTGAACACATCCAGGGATTGTGGCTCCATCACTTCCCTGGGCAGCCTGCTCCAATGCTTAAACACTATTTTAGTAAAGAGTTTTTTTCCTAATATCCAACCTGAACTTCCTCGGTCACAACTTGAGATCATTTCCTCTTGTCCTATCACTAGTCATCTGGGAGAAGAGACCTGCTGCCTCCTCACTACAACCTCCTTTCAGGTATTATAGGGAGCATTAATGTCTCCCCTCAGCCTCCTCTTCTTCAATCTAAACAAGCACAGTTCCCTCAGCTGCTCCTCATAAGGCTTGTGCTCTGGACTTCACCAGCTTTGTTGCCCTTCTTTGGACATACTCCAGCAACTCAATGTCTTTCTTGTAGTTAGGGACTCAAAACTGAACACAGTATTAAAGGTGTGGCCTCAACAGAGTACAGTGGCAGAATATTTTCCTTAATGGAAGTAAACCCTCTGCAAGAATGGAAATTGGTTTGGGAGGTGCAGTCAGACTGACTGGGGGCTTTGAGTCAACCAAAGGTAATAGAATCATAGAATCATAGAATGTTAGGAGTTGGAAGGGACCTAGAAAGGTCATCAAGTCCAACCCCCCTGCCAAAGCACAGGTACGATAAGGTCACACAGGAACGAGTCCAGGCAGGCCTTGAATGTCTCCAGAGTAGAAGACTCCTTCTGGACTTTTCTATAGCACTGCTTCAGTGACTGGGTACTTCACTGATTTTGAAGCCAAACAACCCTGCAAAATAAGAGAGCAGACACCATCCCATTCTCCAACTAAAGAATGAGGGCCGAGGGAGATAAAGCAGCTGATCACTCTGCTGCTTGATTAGAAATAAGATCAGCTGCATCTTGCAGCACTTTGTATGTTCAAAGGCTTCACCCAGAGCACCTGCATCCAGAGCAATACTTCCCTTGCATCCTCCTAAGAGATAAAAGAAAGCTGAAGAACACCTGCAAAGGTTATTTAGGGCGTCAGTGAAAATTACTAACCCGTAGGAGTCATCACAGAAAAGCAGCACCACGCAGACTTTATGGGCCCTCGGCCCCGGCCTGTGCCGCCGCTCCCCGCCAGGTGTCCCCACGGTACCGCTGGGAAGCGGAAGGTTGTCATGTTGCCGGCTTATTTTAGTGCCTCTCGGAACCAGCAGTTGAGGACATTTAGCAGGAGTTTTTGCCGCTTGTCCGACGAGGGGACAAAGCCTCAGGACCACGGCAGTTATGCTGGAAACCCCGCGGCAGCAGGCCCACCCCAGAGCCAGCTCTCGCCCATCCTTCACACTTCCTTTCCCCACAGCCTGAGCTAACCTAACTGGAGCTGATGGAGGTAGGCTGCTTGTCGGGAGCAGTGGGGTGCGGGTGAGGCAATTAGGGAGTTTTGTATGTACCAGGACCAGCTTTTCTGTTCTGTCTGCAGTAGTTAAAAGCGTTATGAGTTTTGTGACACAGCCAATCTATTGAAGGCCAAAAGCTGGAACATAATGCAGGTGAAGAATCACTCTAAAGTTGTTCTGTTTCTTTTGCCATCTTCCCCTAGAATCTGCTCTGGGCTAATGGAGAGTGGTTGACTTGCCAGACTTTCCTACCTGTTTTAGGAATGAGAAGTCCACAATATCCATTACTAAATATCAATTTATGTTGCATGGGCACCAAACATCCAACATCTGCTTTCCAGGCTGGAAATATATTTGTCACTGTGAGCCAAGATTAATTTCACAGTGGCAGTAAGGAGGAAGATGACAAGAAACAAAAGAAAAATATTTTTAAAACCTTTAAACTGTTGTGACGATGAGGAAAAGTAACTGATGATGATAAGGATGCCTATCTCCTGGGCAGGAACTCTCCTGCTTCATGAGATGATGATAACACAGATCCTAGTGTACACTTTCCTTCTCAGGATTCTGATCCTACTTGGCTTTTTAAAGTATTGTTTCTTATGTTGCTTCTTTTCATAAAAATCACTTTGTTTTCAGCTTGGTCCTGTGCTTAGCAATGATATCAGCTTTATTTTGTGAGGAAAGCAAGTGATGGAAGCTCTGCAGCTGCTGGTAACACAAGAGCATTACCTGCATCCAGGAGCTTTCCTTTGCTCTTTCACTGCCAGCCTCTGAGTTAAGGGGTCCCACCTGCTCTTCAGAAATAGATTAAGCATTCTTGAAAATGAACAGCTTTAACAGAGCACAAAATTACTTTGAATCTGACTTGTCCAGGACCTCCTACAGCTGGATCCTTTTGCCAGGCTTCGAGAAACAGATCTAGCTCAAGCAACTTTAGGGCATGCTTAATCCTGCTCTGGAAATGAGGAGAGCAAGCACATACCCTTTACACGTTGTGGTTTTAGTAGGTATGTGTGTATGGGGGAAACGACGCTCTATAGACATCTATTCCCCTTTCATGCTTAAAAGGATCTTCCCCTTTCAGCCCTGCAGCTTTAACTTCAAATGTCAGTTTGCAATCATATTTTAGTGAAACAATAGTGAGTAACCATTCAGTACAGATAGTTTATCCCCAAAACAAAGGCAAATTCAGGGCTGTCCAGGAATTTGAATACTCTGGGTAGAAGGGATTTTCTATTTCTAGTCTACTGGGTGAGGTGTATATAACTGAGTTTTCTAATTTCTGTTCTATTGAGCAAGGTGTATACACCTAAGACAGAACAAGGATATGCACAGGTCAGCCCAGAAGGAAGGAAGCTCCTGCACAGGTGACATAATTCCAGTGGTGTTGCTGCATCAGGGCTTGAGAGGGCCACCCTGAACTCTGCTCTTCTCCTGCTACTTAGTATTGACCATTGCCATGAGTAAGGGCTGAGACAGGGCAGATCAGTCATAACCCAAGAGATCAAATTTGGTTTGAAATGCAGGAGCACAGAGCTAGGTCAGCTCAGTTAGGCCCTTTTCTCTGCTTCTGGGACTGTCAGACACAGGAAGGTCGTTACTGACTTGCTGACTATTGGAGCAGCAAAACATAGCACAGAGCTGAGGTACTTTCTTATCCTGACTTACTGAATGCCTGCTCTCCTTTCTTCCTCTATAGTGACAACAGACTGCACTAGGACCTGCTGATGACACCTGTCTCATTTACCGCCTTTTAGGGTCGTAAAAACTGTGATTACCAAATAACTCAATCTTGACTCTTTGTTAGCTTAAGCTTTCTGTTGACGAATCACAAAATGAGTGAGGACAGGCAAGACCTCTATGGATAAAAATTCAAGCTCCCTCTTCTAGCAGACGTGTTGGCATGGTGGTGAGGCTTTCTTTGCACACACACAGCCTGCTTTCTGGCCTATTACATCTCGATGCAGGATGCTGCATCTTGACTTTACAGCTCCTCTCCATAGCTACACAGGCTTCCACAGTGGGATCTATTAGCTTCAACCAGGCCCCCTTACAGAGGTCTGAAAGTGTGCCACCTTTTGGCACAAGAATGCAGCCTACTACCCCCAGAGGAAATAAAGACAAAATCCTGGCCAAAAGGGAACTATGAGAACAAGGCTGAGGTTATGACTTTCTGAATGTTTATCTTCAGTCTGTATTTGATGTCTGAGTAATAAGGTGACCAGTCTCTTATAGAAACCTAAGGGAAGTTAAAAAACACAGAGGAAAACTGTGGTTTTCCTGAGCTGCAACACAAAGGATGTGCAGGGCCTAACCATTCCCCACTAACAACCTCTGTGGCTGAGGATATCATGCAATGCCTCTTCCCAAGCCCTTTAGATCTGAGCTTTAAGTGTGGTCAATACAGCTGCACTTCTTCTTTATTTCTAAAAAGAATTACTTTCCCTTTGTCCTGTTTGTATGTTCTTGTGCTGCTTTGGCTCACTCAGTGTTCTCCTGAGTTTGGTAAAGAAGCTGTCTGTGAAAAATAAGAATAGAAATAAAGAAAATTATCAAGGACTTTTTTTTTTAACGTATAGGAGTGAGATTTTTCAAAGGCAGAAAAGGGAGTCTATCAGGTTATGCACCTAAGTACTATTTGTACCCTTGAAAATATTTTGCTTATCATGCTTAATTGGTCTGTACAAGTCTGTTGCCAGAAGAGGTAATTGGCCATTTTTATAGGAGGATCAGTAACAAACCCACTCCAGGTTATTGTTCTAGAAATTTAAAAAAAAAATTAGGAATTATGGAAAGAATATGTTTCAAGGCATCAGCCAGCCTCTCCTGAACTATGCAAATTCACTTGGTGAAAACAACAGCAGACACAACGAAATGAGTTGTATATGAAGAACTGAGATCTCAAATGTGATATTATGCAGAAAGTAAAGAGTCTGTACTAGATAAGTAGCAGCTCAATGTGTTATCAAGGGTGCACTTTGATTGTGATGAATGTTAAAAGAACCTTTAGCCTTGAAAATAAAGAGGATAATTTCTCTCTAGGCAATGGCTGCTCATGAAAGTCATAAAACAAGAGCACTGGAGTCCTAATTTTATAGTGCTTTTAAAATGATTTTCAAATGGTCCAGCTGCTTTGTGCCATGATAGCACAAGGCGGAGATATTTACGCTGGCGATAGCAAGCATGCATCAGCCTGCCCAAGCTGCTCTCCGCAGGCAGCCTGCGTTAGGCAAAACACACATGGAAAGCTGATACTTGCCAATGCGGATTGATCACACTTACACCGTGGCTAGAGAAATCCTGGGAAGCTGCTTTTTCCACCAGACAACTTGATTGTTTTTCTTGTCTGTGTCTTGCTTGTGAAGCACAGGGTGTATAAGGCCAGTGAAAAGTCTGCCAGCAATGTGTGCCTCTTAGGCCATGCTAATGTTGGCAGACTTTTCTTTTCAGAGATAGGAGGGTGAACTCAGCCCTGGGTTGCACCGTTGCTTTTCGATAGCAGTTTCCCCAAGGATTCATCTGGCTTCAGTATTGGTGTTCTGAAGTTGCACTGTGTTATCTTGTACAGAAATGCATGCTTGCAGCAAATGAGCTCTGGGCAAATGCTACGTAGTTCTGCTGAGATGCTGAACTGTCACCAGCAACTTTGCTCAGGGATTTATTTCTGCTTGTCTAGGACTTCAGTAAAAGTACAATTTGTCTTCCAGGACCTGCTCTAAGATGAGAACTACCCCAGGGTGGTCTGGCTTAGCTTGCCATTTTGCGTAGTCATTTCCAAAGTCTGGTTAGTATTTGACCTTTGCAGTCTCCTTTCCTTAGCGAGACATTGATGCAAGATAGGGTACTAGGAGAAATCTCTTTTCTGAGCAAGCAGAATAGGTTTGAAAGACCAGTTCCTTTTTGAAATATTCCTGTAAAATTAATGAACTTGGCTCTTTCTGTGTTCATTAGTGCTAGAGACACTGCAGTGTTTGTGTAAAAAGAATTTTGTTGCGATGTAGGAATTCTGAGCATGAAAAGAAGACTAATCTATGACTGAAAATTTGTTACATTTGCTGTAAATCTCAGATCCATAAAGCTAAGATAGAGCTGGGCAGAGGGCATGGTGGGAGGAAGGAACCTCTGCAAAGTCACAGGCCATGAAGCATCTATTGTCACCAGGGTGGGAAAATTCTGTCCCCCCATCTGAGTAACTTCTTGTACATGTTGGACTGCAGAATTTTTCCCCCTTTTCATTTGCTCATTCCAATGCAGCAAAGCAGGTTAGCATCTTTTTATGTCTAGGGATATCCTTAAGAGCTTTAACTTTCACCTGGGGCCTATTTCTCTTGGAGTTGAGTTTTTTAAGTTTTAATAAGCAGAATGTACAGGAAACCAGGAATGTATTTCTGAGGAATATCTAGTACATTTGTTGCCTCCATTTAACCAGATGATTGAGGAGTGACTGGAGCATATGAAATTCAAAAATCTTCTACCCCTATACAGAGAGGAAATACAGGTTTGATGCCAAAGCTTTTGCTCATGCTCTTTTCCTCTTTGTCTCATGTTCAGACTGTCTGACGTTTCTCCCTGTCATTTTCATTTTTTTTAATTTCCTAAGAGTTTACATAGGTAGTATACTGTATCTCGGTTCAATATGTAAATACTGCAGCTTCATGAAATTACTTGCTAACACGTAACTCTTTGGATAGCCTTGTCTAGAGAATCGACAGAAGATCATAAGGTAAGTCAGCACAAGGGAAGCAGATCTGCTTTTTCTAAAAATACCATGAACAAAGCTTTTCCCCTCAAAATAGAAACGAATACATGTAGTGCTGTTCCAGGCAGCACAAAATAGTGCCATGGTCACAGATTGCGTAAGTTCATACTTCTGCCTCACTTGCATCTCATCTCATCCCTGAGAGATCAAATTTGTGGCAGCTGAGATAAAGTAGCCTTCAGGGTATTACATTCCTCTCTTTCAGAAATCAAGAATCACTTTTTGTTACTAGAGATCTGAGTCTGGAAAGAGAGGAGAACACATTGTATTAGGCTTTGTTAATGGCAACTGACATGTCTCTACAGTAGCTCTTTGCAGCTTTTGACTGTTTCTCAAACCAGAAAGTAACAATTTCTTGTGTTGTGTTTCCAATGAATCGATACAGAAAAGCTTTAAAAATCATGGGTTTCTGAGTTCTCAAAAGTTTCTCCTCACTCACTAAAATACAGCATCATTGCCTTTTATAATTACATTTTTTCCTCTCCTGCTATAGAAGATACACGCTAATAATTCTCAGTAGACTGTGTGATCCTTGCCACTAATTTGGCACTAGTTTTATTGGTTACCCCTAATCTTTCAGCATCCTGCTGGCCTTGCACCTGCCAATGGAGCCTGTCTGTAAATGGATAATAGAGTTGCACCCAAGTGGTTGAGTGAGGTTTAGTTAATGATGCTAAAATAGTTTGTGATTGCTTCATGGAAGTGCTGTGTAAGAGCAGTGGCTTATCACCAGGAGAGGGACTCAGTGACTCACCGTCTGGCCTTGTGGACACACTCAGAGGCAGTACAGAAATGTGCACCAAGGTGAAAGTCAATCAAGTCCTCTGCTGGTATTCCATTATAACGATTTTCATGGCTGTGAAAAGTTTGGTCTCCTTTGCTTACCCATGCAAGATGTACTTCATTCAGTGCATGAGTGACACCAAGCCTCTTCAGGTCTTCCTTGTTATGGAGCTGTGAAGAATCATGTACGAAAGCTTACAACAAAAAACAGCTCAAGGTATCTTGTTGCCTTGTAACATATTCCTGTCTAGAGCTCAATGCTCACCATACTTTGAGACATTGTCTCAAAGGGTAAGGTAGTAAAAGAAAGGTGAAAAGTTATGCTTTCTGAATATACTCAAAATATATGTGAAAATGCAGAATTCCAAGTTATTTCATTTCTGCTAAGACAGTTTCCTGCCCGTGACTTCCTGTACATTTAATAAGTTTTACAAGCTCCATTTGACTACTAGGCATGTTGAGTGCAGATGACTGCTTCTCTATGGTCCAGAGTGAAACAACCATCCCTACAAGTCTAAGGAATAACCAGTGAAGTCTGCCGTCAGTCAGAATATACTTTTTTTTTTTTGGTCAGAAATTCCAACAGCAAATCAAGTTGTCATACAAACTGCAAAAATCCAAATACTTTTTAATGTGAAAATTTCCATTCTAGTTAAAATTAAACTGAAAAAGGAAGAACCCAATCATAGTTCAATCTTAGGGCTACACAGGATCATGAGTCTGTCCTGTGCTTTATATGGCAAATGTTGCAGCATTTATAGAATTTATATGTTGAATAATTATAAAATAATGCAAAGCAATAAAGGGAGTCTTATTCTCTTTTTAGTTAAGTTTATGTTCTTCTTTAGGTTCTTTCTTTAATGCATAGTCCTTTTGCTTTCTTCTATGCTAATCTTAAGCCTATTTTAAGGCAATGAAGTTTAAGAACACTAACTAACTAAAGTAGTTGAACAGCACATGTCAACAAGTACTGTATTCCCAAGCCCTTCAGAACAGTTCAGCCTCAAATAACACTTACATATTGCCTATGTAGAGATTAGGCCACTCTTCACCCACGTGATTTCATTCCACCTTGCAGCTGTCCAAAATATCTAGCAGTTTCTGGGCAAAGGGAGTGCCAGGCTCAGAGCACTCCTGGGCCGACTCTGTCGTCTGACCGTCTTCAGGCGCTGATCCCTCTGGTGGCCACAGGCAGATTTAGGTAGGGGAGAGCCGGCTGGATGTCACTGCTGCAGAATATACAGGGGAGTATTTTTGCTGAAGTCTGCTCTTTGCTGCCTCTTGATGTTCCCAAGCAGGTGGCTGTCTCTAAATACAGTACACGTCTTGATGCCTCCCCAGATTAGTTCAGTTCCACATCCCTGATGGAACAGGGATCAGCCACAAAAATGAGAAGTCTATATTAAGTGAATCTTATGCAAAAACCCACTGCTCTTCTCCCCACAGAAGCTTTAGTGCTGTGCCTGCCAGCACAGAGCCCTCCCTGTGAGAGAAATGTCGGTCAACACAACTGAGACACAGTCCCACACGCCTCATGTGACCGAGTTCTAATAATAATCTACCAGGAAAGAGGGGACAGCTCATCTTAGGGGTGAGATCAAAATAAAGAACATGACAGCAGCTGTTCTGAGCCTCACCGAATGTGCATTGGATCTACTATACTGCACCTGACTGTAAGTGGCCCTGAGTGGATGCTTACAGAAAGTAAGGACACACAAGCATGAAATATGCTGTTTTCTAACCCCTCCCAGCTTCCAGCTGGCTGCAGGTCATGCATTTCCAGATCTGTATGGCTTCTAACTATTTATAAATCTGAATGGATTTCTGTCCTGTCAAGTTTTCCAGTTACCCCTTGAACATTTGCAGGCTGTCACTCTCTACAGCATCCTGTGGCAAGGCATTACACAACTTACTTAAACCCCCTCCTCTTGTTTCAGACCTGGCTTCTACTGACTTTGTGTGATGTCGTCAGTTCTTGTACTGGAAAATAAATTTAAAGGAAGTTTTCCACTGGAATTTTACATGTTTACCTTGAGGAGATACTTTGGTTTTGTGATTGCTTTAAGCAGATTTAAGTCTGCCATAGCTGTAGCTGTGACCGTTCCTTTCACTGTGCTCTCTGCTCACGGACACACACTCTGAGCCCCCACTGAGTTAGCACTAGACCTCATGAACCACTTGCTAAGGTGGTTCAGAAGCACTAAAAAATGCTTTTCAGATCCTCTGCCACTGGTGAGGTATTTTTCTTTTGTTTTGATTCCTTAGTCTAACTTGCCTAACCAATATTTGAAATAACAAATTTTCCTGCTGATAGTGGAAAACAATGAAGCACTAATGTTATGTCACTTTGTAACCTGAACTATAGGTAGTGTGACGTGAGATTTTCTGGTTTATGAAGGTACAGTACTACTTCTACCTCTTTTGCTTATGTTGACTGGAGTCTTTTTACCTCAGCAGACCTAAAGCCAAAGTTAAACTGTATATAAGGAAGAGAGCAATACAGGCAGGTAGGAAATACAGGAAACACACTTCGCAGATGAAAATTCACTTCCGTGATTTGCCAGTGACCTTGAAAAGAGTTTCTAACTATTTAATTCCCTCCACTCTGGTAAGTCTTGCTGTACATGATCGCTATCATGACATTGGTGGCATGGATGCCATCCTGACTCAGCTTTGCTCTGTACTCTTCTCTGCCTTGGTGAAACAATACTCTCCCAGGATGAGCAGTATCTCTGAGAGCAGGTACTAATTTACAACAGGAGCAGCTTTCACAGCTGTGGGTTTGTGGGACAGATGTTCAGGGGCATGCAAAGCATTATCCTGATGGGAGGTTCCATTCATCTTGCTCACGTGTCTAATTTTGCCCAGCCTAGAGCCATTAAGATGCATTATTTCATTCACATGAACTTCAGATTTTTCAATGCCATGTCTTCAAAAGGTTTCCAGACTAAAACTTACTGTCATGTTAATGAAGTATAAATTATAATGAAACATTAACTTGTATAAATCTCTATTAACTCTAATAGAGAACTCTAAAGCTAACCCAGTTCCTCCTCCACCACTTTGCTGCTTGCTTTCTGGGGTATAAAGATTGTCCTAGCTTATTGGGTTTTAAATGTGATCTTCTATTTGATCTTTTTATCACCACAATGGCTTGCTTCTCTTTCTCTCATCAGTGGAGCTCTTTGTAAAGATTTAGGAAAATCTGAATAAACAGTCAAATAGACTTCTGATAGGATGTTAGAATATGTTTATTTTGCAAAGCATACGTGTACAATGAAATGGGGAGAGATTTGTACTTTCCCATAAGTCCTAGTCAGAATCAACATTCATGCCATAACCTTTCCAAGAATTAACTCAAAAGTCACCACTATTTAAGTCTTCTAATAACTTTGCAAGTCTCTTCCAGCAGAGAGGAAAATGATCAGAACTGATGCTTCAAGTGCAAACAAGAATAAATGTATTTATTCACTTACTTATCTGGCAGGGAAGGTTTATAAAGTCAGTTAATTAATAAATGAAACCAGTATCAAAGAGCAAAAATAGATTTGATTGTGTTTTACCACAGGATAACAAGATGATTTTCAGGCAGAGTGGTAGCATGAATTTCAAATGCTGTTCCTGTATTAAAAATCACATTGGTTTAAGTACCAACTGACTGGTTATAGGAAGAGTACAATCCTCAAAAAAGCTTAAAACTAATTTGTATAAATTAAGCCTAGCCATTGGTGTAAGATAACCAAGTTCTACCTGATATTATAAAAGGGATGATTCAAATCCACTTATACCAAACTGATCTGGGATAATCTGGAGGGAGAGTGAGCTGATAAGTTCAAGCTTATAAAATGCTTTGAAGATATAACATCTTTCTTTTAATGTCCTCAATATACTACATAATATACATTATCTTGATCAAAACATATTTACACAAGAAAAGGTGTGTGGATTTGCTGACCAGAGATTGCAGAGAGAGCTGCACAGAAGTTTATTTTGGTGATGTGGGTCTTCAGGCTATCACAGCTTTCTGTAGTACTACAATATTGAGCAGAACCGTGAAAGATGAATGCTTCTGTAGTAGTGCCTGGGCTCTTAAGAAATTGGCCTTGTCACATCACCAGGCCTGAAACACAAAAAACTCTTCTTATGAGAATATGCACATGAGAACTGTAACCAAACTGAGGAAGCTAGTTATGTTATACTCTGAAGTAAAGGGGATTCAAACATACTGTTCAGCTAGATGCAGTTATTGAGCTAGCCTCTGGCATTAGCACAAAATAGGAACAAACTCAGTCCATATTAATCATCCCAGTGGAATGATCTGGTAGCACCACAGTAGGCACAGCAATTCTGCAGCACGCAGTGCTAATAGTACTGATGTTGGCCGTGCTGGTCTTGGAGGAACTGACCTACCAGAATTAAACCATTTACAGTCCAGTTGACTTCCTTCTTTGATGCATATTTTTCTTCCTTTTTTCAACAGGCATTGATCGCAGGAAGATGTATATGCACAATGGCTATGAAGGCTGAAACTCAGAAAAATGAATGTAAATGGATTTGCCCTTTCAGCAGTCCTTTTGCCGCAGCTGAACATCCAGATTTCGCAGGTGTTTCAGAAAGCCACGATTGGGGAAAATCCATCGATGTTCCTTCACTGTTTTGATGGCTTCAACCAATGGGAGGTGGTGATTTATCATGAGATATGCTAGAACTAGGGAAGCTGACCTGCTTACTCCAACTGCACAATGTACCAAAATTTTAGCTGATTTAAAAACAAACAAAAAGGGAAAACAATTATATACATAGAAGAAAAGCAGTAGATTAAGTTTAATTTAAAGGAAAGGAAAACCCCTTCTACCTTCTCCACTGTGGTCAAAGTAACACTGCAAACCTGATGTATTTTTTACCCTTCTGATAGGTCACATGAAGTGCTAACAATTGAGTTTAATTTGCAGTTGCTACACTTGTACAAGAAGTGCCAGGAGATCGCAACCTGATCTCAGAAACGTTGTTCTGTGGTGAGCAGGAGACTCACTTATTTCCGAGGGGCTTACTTAGGTGAAGAAGAATAATAAAATCTGACCTGAAAGGAAGGCACTAACACATTAGCCATTGAGAAAAATGGCTGACCTAGCACCATTACATAATAAAGCAATTTGCTGCACACGTAATTCTCTTTTGAAGACAGAATGTGTGATAAAGACTGAGGCAGCTCCATTAATGCCGGTTTACTCATGCTAAGAAATGGTCTTTTATGTAATACAGGTTAATTAGTATTCTATTACACCACTGCCAAGAAGCTCAGTCTCTTGTGCAACACACTATAAATTTCCTTGGGTAAAGGTAAATCTTCTCCTTAGGGGCACAGCCCTGCAGGCCCTGTTCACACAGGAAGCTCATCTGCAATATATCTTTGTGCAGTTTGTGGCTGTAGAAGTTACAACTTTGGTGTCTGTCTTTATTTGTTCTTACAAATACCATTTGCCATAAGAGGGTCTGAAAAGATGGTGTCAATTTTAAATGTATTTGCTTTTCCCTTTTTGAACTAGCCTTTCCTTCCAGATATTTTTCTCTCTACTCTGTCTCCTCTCTTCTCTGCTCCACTCTCTCTCCTGCACTGTTCATCCTTTTTTTCACATCGAAGTTTTGGGACCTAGTTAGAGCTATATCCATGTATGCAGCACTCTCTTCTCCTATCACCAACCATACAGGTGACCAACAGCTGGCAGGAAACCCATCCAATGACTTGTGCACCACTGAGCTTGTAAAGCAGACCTGTTACAAGAGGTGGTCAATTTGCATAAAAATTGAAAACACAATCATTTCATACCTCCTGGTGTGTTCAAGGCATTGTGAATAAATTGTGCCGCAGAGAAAAAGAACTGGCTTATATCAAAGCTTGGGAGGTCATGGGCTGGTATACCATAATAATCAATGGTCACTCCATAAAAGTCCTGGCCTCCGTGGCTGTATGCTGTGCCATGGGCAGCATTTAAAACATGGGTCACACCCATCTTCCACAGAATAAATCTGTTGTGAGCTGTTACTCTAAGGAAAAGACAAAGACAAACAAACCGAGATGAGTTCAGAGATATTCACAGAGCAGGAGAAGCACTGTGTTTGCATTTCCCAAGCCATTTGTTGGAGCATCAGCCTGTGCATTGCTTCTAAGGGTTAACTGAGAAGCAATTACCAGCTTAGTCATAATTTTACCTTGGAAACCATGCTGGCTACAGTGTAAATTATAGCAATTACCAAAACTATGAACTAGCTGAAGCTGCACTTATGCGGCATACTAACAGACAGAACGTATGGTGCAGATGTATCTGAAAAGCTGTACTTACAAGTCCCCTAAGAAAAGATTAGGCCATACTTCATCAACGTGGTTGCAAGAAGGTCGCCCGGTGTTCAGGAGCTGCTCAATTTCTTTAAGGGAAGGGACATCCCCCGTGCATATGTCAGAGTCTTTGGGTCCCCGGGGCCCCAGTGTCTCTGCCCCAGACATGCTGAGAGCTAGGGAGAGACCCCGCTCCCGCCAGCCTGAAGCACGGTGCTGTGCTGCCGCCCCCGGGGGAATGACAGGGGAGGCCGGGAGATGGGCTAGGGCAGGTGCTGGGCAGCAGCAAAGCCACATCACCCCTGCACTGCAGTGTCCCCAGAGCCCCCTGCCAGGGCTGGCTGCTCCCCTCTGCACTGCCCTGACAGGCGCAGCCAGTTGAAAGAGATGTGTGTACCAGACTGAGCGTTACTGTGTCCTCACTGGTTCCAGTCTGCTCTCCAGGGCTCCTCCCCAGAGCTCTACTGCTCTTCTGCACAGCAGTCTCACTGCTGGGGATGTCAGCCTGCAAGACACCCACCAAGACATGTCCCGTAACCGTCCTTAGCAGCATCCTTGATGCAGTAGAGGCAGTCAGTCAGTCTGGCCATCCATCACAAGCAATTAAAGGCCTCATAAAGGAAAACCAGAAAACTGTCCAGTGCAAAACAAAGGGCAATTCTCTCTCAATAGCAAATCTCTCCCATTTAATTTGAAGTTAATACAGCACACCTGCCATGTATTGTATTATACCTTCCTGTTGAAAAGAGAACAAAGAAGGTAAGTATAATGGTTGTCAGTTGCAACTTGTAAGACACTGAGTTTGTCTACGTAGGAGGGTCTGGGGAGCCACAGGTTAGAGACTTGTTATATTACGCTGCAATGTTAGGAGGCACTTTCAAGTACAGCAGTGCTTGTGCCTCTGGTCTGTAGGATGTGTGTCTCCTGGTAGCGGGCTGTAAAGCTGTTGGTGATGGAGCTCCAGGGCAAAATGTATGAAATGTTGATTCTCTTCATTTATAAGGCTGGCAGCTGACATGCAGAGTCATGGTTCCTCTATCAAAGCAGTTCAAAAGAGAAGGTGACTGAAGAGGAGAAGCATGCTGCTGCTATTTTTCCCTACATAAAAAAAAAAAAAAAAAAAGGCAATGAATCGAATGAACTCTTGGTCAGGTTTGAGCCACCTTTATTGGTTTACTATGCTGGAGAGAGGGTTTGCTTTATTTTGTTTTATCAAGAGACTTATGGAAAGCTCTTTGAAGTAAGTCTTGGCTTATTAACTATGCTTAGGAGTACTCAGGGTGGTAAATCACCCTAATAGAAAGCAATAGTTTCTAGCATCAGAGGGCAAAAATTGTATGCATGAGGAAAAAAAACAAGTGACTTTTTTTAGAATCTTTTGTGAAGTAGAAATTTCTAATATTCTATGGATTTAGAGAAGAAATTGTTTAAGACTCTACTATATACAAAGAAAACTGTTAATTCCTGCTGCTCTATGTGTGCTGGCTTATGAAGGCAAAATAAATTAAAAGGAGCAGTGCCTATCTAGGGGGGCAGTGGGACAGGCAGCCAGGCACTGCTGTCAGTGAGGCAGCCGCCTAGCCAGACCTAGCAGAAGACTGCAAAAGTGGTTAAAGTTATACTTGAAACACTATGTATATGTACTTAATATGTTACTTTGGTTTTCTGTTTTGTTCTTTTTTCCTTAGGTAAACTAGTGGTTTTTAAGCTGACTGATTTGTGCTTATGAATGAGGAAAACTAATTGAGCAGGTGAAGTTGTTTAATTCAGTTTACTTTTCTCAGGTTTCTGGGTGGAGGCTCAAAGTGAGGCTTTACTAGCAGGTTTGTTTTGTTCTGTTTTTTTTCTATGTAAGCCCAGATCATTTGTTGCCAATCTAGTTCTCTCAGAAAGCTGACACTCATTTAAGTTTGGCTATTTTCAGCTGTAAAACTTTTATGGGTGTCTATCCCCACATACACTAAGAATTCGGAGGTCATCTCGGCGTGCAAGCTGATGACCAGAAAAAACATGAACTCCAGAATGATCTCCCCACCCTGTATGCCTCCAACATCTGTATGGCATACAGCCATCCACTTCAAAATTCTGGCCTCGCATCTTCTAAGCATTGAATAGTTTGCATACCTTACTTTGGTAAAGCTGTGTTACTGACTTCTTTTGCCCGGAGCTGTCTTTGAAATAGACAAGAGGCAGAAATTTGCCTTTCAGTCCAGCTCTGTTTTCAGTAACACGCAGAAGGTAACCTCACTAGGGAGAACAAGACTATTTCTTCCTGCTCGGTGTTCTCACTTGCCTGCCATTCTGCTTGCAGCACTGGACTCAGATGTTATGGAGTATACTGCTCCTTCCACGTGTGTACACAGGATCTAGCCATTAAGTCTGTGGGTCAATCAACAAAGAACATCAAAGAATAGTCAGGCTCTTTGCTACTGAGATGTATCTTGACATGAAACTCCCAGGAAGCTGGAGATCCTTCTCAGCAGAAGTGCTAATTCCTCTAAGTGAAGCTGAAGGCTTTGTTCCATCATCTCACACAAGAAAAAGAAGTGATACTAAGTAGTCAACACGGATTCACTAAGGGCAAGTCATGCCTGACCAATCTGGTGGCCTTCTATGATGGAGTGACTGCAGTGGTTGATGAAGGGAGTCCAACTGATATTGTCTACTTGGACTTTTGTAAGGCCTTCGATACGGTTCCTCATGACATCCTCATCTCAAAACTGGTGAGATGTGGATTTGATAAGTGCACAGTTGGATAGATAAGAAATTGGTTGGAAGGACGCTATCAGAGAGTCGTGGTTAATGGCTCCTTGTCCGGGTGGAGAGCAGTGACGAGTGGTGTCCCCCAGGGCTCCGTCTTGGGACCGGTGCTCTTCAACATCTTCATTAATGACCTGGACATGGGTATCGAGTGCACCCTCAGCAAGTTTGCAGATGACACAAAGCTGAGTGGTGTGGTTGATAAGCCAGAGGGGCGAGATGCCATCCAGAGGGATCTGGATAAACTTGAAGAATGGGCCCAAGAGAATAAAATGAAGTTTAATAAATCTAAATGTAAGGTCCTGCACTTGGGTAGGAGCAATCCTGGCTATGAGTACAGACTGGGTGAGGAACTCATTGGCAGCAGCCATGCAGAGAAGGACTTGGGGGTCTTGGTAGATGGAAAGCTGGATATGAGCCAGCAATGTATATTCGCAGCCCAGAAAGCCAACCGCATCCTGGGCTGCATCAGGAAAGGTGTGACCAGCAGATCTAGGGAGGTGATCCTGCCTCTCTACTCTGCCCTTGTAAGGCCCCACCTGGAGTACTGTGTTCAGTTCTGGGCTCCTCAACATAAGAAAGATGTGGACCTGTTGGAGAGAGTCCAGAGGAGGGCCACAAAGATGATTAAGGGACTGGAGGACCTCCCCTACGAGGAAAGGCTGAAACAGTTGGGGTTGTTCAGCCTTAAAAAGAGAAGGCTTCGAGGGGATCTCATAGCTGCCTTCCAGTACCTAAAGGGGGACTATAGGATAGAAGGGGAGAGACTTTTTAAATTCTCAAACTGTGATAGGACAAGGGGAAATGGATATAAGCTACAAGAGGGGAAATTTAGATTAGAGATTAGGAGGAATTTCTTTACCAGGAGGGTGGTTAGGCACTGGAACAGGTTGCCCAGAGAGGTTGTGGCTGCCCCATCCTTGGCGATGTTCAAGGCCAGGCTGGATGTGGCCCTGGGTGACCTGGTCTAGTAATTGGCATCCCTGCCCATGGCGGGGGGGTTGGAACTATCTTTGAATCTTTGAGGTCCCTTCCAACCTCAGCCATTCTATGATTCTATGATTCTATGATCTCCTTGCTTTTGTAGCACCTTATTTTATCCTTGTGTAAATATTCAGGAAAAGGCCACAATGCTCTGACTTTGTGAAGAATTGTTGTATTTTACTTTATATAAAAGTAGCCTGAATGCAAATGCTAAAAAACTATGAAAAGCATGAACTTAGCGTTGTCCAAAAAGTTGGCAGGAGATTCCTTCCAGGTGTAATCTTTTGTCCAGATGGATTTGGCTCTCTGGAGCTTTGCTTCTCTCCTGGCTCTTTTAAAGCTACTAAGGATGAATATAAAAAGCAACAAACTGTTATATGGTCACACTGAAATGAGGTAAAATTAGCTTTCTGTGCAGCAGGGACTTTCTGAGAGTTCAAGAATTTGGACTTTCTCTTGACTCTTGGAATGGTAGGCAGCTCTAAGCCAAACGTCTGTGTGTAATTATGTATTACCTTAAAATAGCTCCTGTTTCGGTTAAAATTAATGCATGATTTATTTTGGAACACCCAACAGAAGGTATCTTTCTAATCAGACTATGCCATTGTGATTACTTTGTAGGTAGTACTTGGTGCTGTATCTAAATCAAACATTCCATGGCTGCTAATGTAATAGGTGGCAACAGTGTAAATTGCAATGGACTGCTCTAATAGCATGGTGTTACCAGGACAACATGCAGTGGTTAAAAATGGGACATTCATGGAGGCTCTTCTATCGAAAATACTGCTATCAGTACTAACTGATGTCATGCCTGTGACACCTTTCCATCTCTAGTGAAAACTGGGCCAAAATCAAAGTCCTTTCACATATCCTGAAAGAAAACTTTATAGTGAAAACATTACAGCATGAAAGTTCAGCTAGCTATGATTCTAGAGATAAAATCATCTCCAACTGCAAAAGATCTGCTCATTTCACTCATCAGCCTGTTTTCAGACTTTGACTTTTTGGAAGGTTAGCTACTGAATAAGAACTGAAGTAATTGAATTCTGGCATATTTAGGTCAGTACTAAGTCAGACATTTTTCTGGTGTTCAACAACATTAATGTATTTTTAACTTATGGAGCAACTTCATCCGATTAGCACATGAAGTTTACTTTTTTTTCCCTTTTTATTTTTTCTTTCCAAAATGCTCATTTTATGCCTTAAAAAAAAATGACTGTTTAACTAATTTGATTAGTTCTTAGGCATTCAGTTTCTTTTTCTTCTGGTATGGGAGTAAGAAATTTGAAGATAAACTAGATGCTTTAAAGTTCACACGTGACAGATCTAAGTATGCTTCGGGTAAAGTACAGAGATTACAAAGAAATTTTTAGGCAGGATCTGATCTGTAAAAGAGATTACCAACAAAAGCCCCCTCCAAAACCCAGAAAAAAAAAAAAAAAAGCATCATTTAGATCAATTAGCACTTCTGGTGAAAATTTACACCCCCACCTACCCCTTGCCATGTTGTATTCTTTGCTAGAAGAGAGTTTTCATAAGCAATTCATTCTCTTCAGCTCAAGCCTCTCTTTCCTGTGCACAGTCTTGAGATTTGAGACAGACTGATTATTTTGGATTATTAATGCTGTTAGTATTACTTAATGAGAAACTGTTCAAAAAACCCCCCAAAAACCAACCCAAACTACCATTATATTAACACATCTTTTTCCCTTGCTATATAATATATTGTAACTAGAGTTAGTTGGGAAATGTCAATATAAATTTCCTTTTTTTTCTTGTCAGCCTGAACATTGAATGAATATAACTATATGAATTAAAGAAATTGTTTTCAATCTAAAGATATAGCCAATGTAACTATACATCTTAAAGACTTTTTTTCTTTGCAATCTGCAGTAGTTGTAAAAATACCTGTAGCATATAATTTGTCATAAATTCTCAGACTGACATGTCAGCATCAGCACTGCCAGTCAAATTTACATCGATGCATTCATGTCACATGGCATGAAGTGACATAACTCAAAGTGATGGAATGAGGTTTACTGGCAATTTCTGTTTAAAAAAGCACAAACTATTTAGATAATTCACCCTTCTAAGTAACAGCAAATGTTAGTAAGGAGAAATGGTTTTCAGCTTTGAAGTGCAGTGGTTAAAAAGGTATTACATGTCTACTTTCATTTAAGGGTTTTAAGTTGTATTTTTCATCACTTTTCTGTGCAAACTAATTTGATCATTAACAAAGTATTTTTTAGGTGATGAAACTAGGCAGAGCATAAGAATGCCATTAGCAGTGATATCTTCAGATAGAAACTGACCGGCCAAGGCTTTCTCCAGTACTGCTGCAAACCAGCCTAACAGCCTCTACAGCCAGGCACAGGGCTGTCCCCACCGACACACAGCCAGGCTGCATACATCTCTCTTCTCCACTTTTACTGCAGTTGCAACAGTCCTGGATTCCCATGTGTGTGTGTATATATATAAAACAATGGCTTATTTTCCAGCCTGGATTTCTAAAGTCTGGAGACTGAATTTGGGAAGCCGATTGTAGGTGGCTTGCTGGTCTTGCTGTAAACTGTAGGGAAACCGGATAAGGGAACTTCTGCTTTCATTTTTGCTTCCTTCCTGCAATCTGATGAGCTGGTGTACTCTAGTCTATATTTATGTTAAGAACCCCAAACAACAAAGCCACAGCATTCTGAACAAAGCTGCACTTTTTTGGCACCTCCCACAAAAAGGCTGAGAATGAGATCCTGAAAGGATCACAGGACTGTGCTTAAGACAGATACAGTGACCTATTCGGTGATAAGACAGCTCTGTAGACTGCTACAGTTACTTCTGCAGCATTTTTTAATTTCACTTTTATTTATTTTTAACATTTTTAGCTTAAACCAGTTTTTCAGATACAGGAAAATGTGATACTGCATTGTAGATTGTACCAACTTGGCACCTGGAAGGGCACAAGAAGTTGTGGCTGACTGACAGTTGGTGAAGAAAAATGCATGGCAGAAAAGGCAAAAAAATGCAAGTACTAGAGAAGCACAAACTCTTGTTTAACTAAATTGTCTTGCTCTCCTGTAATTTTCTTTTCCTTGACAGGCAACTACCAGATAGTTTGAATATGAATACGTGGACCTGGAGTAAGCAAAATTACCTCAACTTTCAACTAGCATTACTAACAGGTGCATTATAAATGGGAAGATAAGGTCTATTTGATTTTTTTTTTCTTTCAGATTCATAAATGTGTTGTATGGTTTGTCACTGCTGAATTCAGACTTTTAGTTTGTCATCTAGTGCATGTAAAGGGATAGAACTGGAACACTGCAAGGGCTGAAATAGTGCTTATTTCCTACTCTGTTTGCAGAGGCTGCTAAACTGGCAAAGAAAATGAAATGCTTCCTCCAATTTCAGCAACTCATTTGGGAAACTACACATAATTTAGTATTAAAAATAAAAGCAGGATGGATCAAACTGCTTAGAGAGGACTATCTTTGAACCAGTATAAGAGCATGTGACAATGAGCAGCTTGTTTCTGTTCTGAATATCCAGTATTTGGTTTACTTAAAATGTATGTAAACCATTACAATTGAGATTGTACAGTTCTAGACATTTACACTAGATTGCTCAGTGACTTGAAAACTTAATGTAGCTTTGAGGCATTTTGAAATGCAAAATTTCCTTGTTTCACTGTAGCAGCAGGTACACATTGCACAAGATGCTTTTTTTTCCTCTACAAAGAAAGAATACAAGGCCAAATTCCCTGAAAAGGCTAGTGTCATAAACTTAATGGAGCTACACTGGTACCTGCATTTTACTTTGACTGAAGCTACAACTTAAGGCTTGTCTTGGTCCTCACACTAATTTCACCATCAACAAAGCAAATTCTAAATCTTCTTCAGAATGCATTATGCTGCTGCAAGGCCTGGCTTCTACCACCATCAGTTGATATACAAAAATAAATTTATTTCTGGAGTCACTAGTTTCTAATGAAACTGTCTCCTGTCCTCTCCATTTTTTATTATTTATAGGTTATGAAGCTCCTCAAGTTACAATGCCTTGTTGAAGCTTTTAAGTCATCTGTGCTTTGGATTACCTTGGATAAATGACTTGAGTTCTGTCTGCCAGATGCCAGTTTTACTTTTTCTACAGGCATCAGAAAAGAGTAATGGTGCAAAAACCGGTACATCTGAGAAATGTTTCGTAATGATCACTTGGTATGAAAACTGACAGGATGAAGGTCTTGTAACTTTGCTGTTACTTTGTCCCGACACACCTGTTTATTAAATTGTCAGGATCACTTTGTGTTTATTCATGCCTCTTTAAAAATTTAAATGAAAAATCCTTTTTAGTGTAGTCGGAAACCTCCATCTCTTTCTCACATCCAGGCGGTACTAAGGTACTTCCAAAAGCTGGACAGAAAGATCATACTGGAGCAACTACACTATAGTATGTTGCAAGAGTGGATACCCTTAGCCTCATTTAAGCATGTTTTGTTGTTATAAAAAGATACTCTTGCTTGTTCCTTCAGATGATCTCTCTGGGGATTATGGATGATTTGTAACTTCTAAAAAAATACGTTGCCAACCATCCACACAGCTCTTTTTGAGTTTCTTACACAGCTCAAAGGAGTTGTGACTATACTTCCCCGCATTTAAGACCTTCATTCCATTGAGCCCAGGGCCGAGGCGGTCCAATGAGCCACTCCCGTGTTGTAGGGCCTGAGTCCAGCGGGCAGGTTAACGAGGAGGTACAGAGGTGTAAACATGCCAGCAGGCCCAGGAAGCCTCAGCCCCCGCTCGGCCCACCGGCGAGGCGCCAGAGGGCAGCAGCTCTCCAATCGCTCTGAGCCCGCGTCGGCAAGGCCCACGGTAAGACCCCAGCAGCGACCCGCCGCCCGCAGCCTGCCTCATGGCGGCAAAGACCGAGAGGCATCAGCAAACCCGCGGCGCGCTGCTCGCCACCCGACCCACCCGGGCTGCCTCGGCTCTGCCGGAAGCTGCCCGGCGCCGACCCCGCCCCTTCCGCCACCGCCCGAGAGGTGCTGGCTCTGCCGGCGGCCACTTCCGGACGGGTGATGGGGTGCTCGCGGTGGCTATTGCTGCTGCTGCTGTTGGTGGGAGGGAGGGTGTGTGGGAGCTGCCGCCGCCCCAGGGCCGGCTGTTGCGGCATCGCTACTTAGCGCTGCTGGTGCTGCTGCGGTGGCAGGTGAGGTGGGGGAATGGGGCGCTCCCCTTTCCTCTTTCCCGCGGGGGTCGCGCGTTGCCCGGCTCTGGGCCCGCAGGGGCCGCCCCGCTTCCCGCCGGGGACGCGGAGAGCAACCTAGGCGTTGGGAGCTGGCAGCCGAGCGGCCGGGTCTCTGGGCGCTGCATCCGCTGCGGTGAAGCCGGGGGTGGCTTGTGGGAGCCCCGGGCTGCTGGTGGCCTCCGTGAGTCTCGGGAGGGAGAAGAACTGCTTCGCTTCAGCGGGCATGTTGGAGGAGAACAGCTTCATCTACCGCAGGAGGCGGGGAGAAAAGCCTCCAGTAGTGTCTGTTTGCAGTAAGACCCGCTTCACCGTAATTAGTGCTCGTGTCTTTTCGCGGACAGGTCTGTCTTGAGGTCTAACCGTAAGCCCGCGTTGGCTGGCGGGCTCTCAGCAGTGCATCTCTGGGGTTTTGGTGCTGGCTTTTGGGGAAGCCACTCTGCAGACAGACGAAAATCATGGGGATTTCTCCCTTAAGTTACTTCATTTGCCGTGGGGAGGATGAGGTGGTTTAGTCTTTGTGCCTGGTTGTGTCGGTTTCGTCCTGAACTTTGTCAATTTTCTGTTTCAGCAATGAAGGGAAGCCTCGTTAGGGGTCGGGGTGTGAGGGTACGTGTCAGGGAGGTGGCGGGACCCGCAGTGTGTTGAGCGAGAGCGGGTATGTCGAGGGTGTGCTGCTACTGTGTTTGATTTCTTGTAGCGGGTCTGGGGGGGGAGGTAAATCGTTGAGTTTCTCATTTCCCTGTGAGCCTGCTCAGGGAGCAAATCGTTTCAGGAAATGATATTTTGTGTCATTCTTATTGTTAAGATAACAAAACAGTCGTACCACGTCAAAACAGTTATTTAGCTATCTTAGTTTTCTCTGACAATGGTGTAAAGTTGGTGGGTTTTCTGAGGGCATTGTGTTTAGTTTTGAGTAAAAATGTGTCGGATTTGATAATTGACAAGGCAGCATTCAGAAGTGCTGTTGGTGGTATGTGCATGCAGAGTTTCAGGATTAAGTGGAGGAGTCTGCCTGTTTGGGGCAGATTTTGTGTACACGAGTTTAAGGTCTGCACGTGTTTAGAAAGTTTAAGGTCTGCACGTGTTTAGAAAGTTGAAACTCTGCACGTACTGTTATCCACTCAGACTCCCAAATCTATTTTAGGTGGCCTTTTGGACAATTCACTTAATGATTGCTCGTTGGTATTTCTTAAAACTAATATTTGAAGAGGGGAGTTTTTTCAGCTCTGCAGGTTAATGGAAGAAGAGGCAAATGAGAGGAAGTTTTAATATTCACATATTTGTTGGTTTGTAACTGGAGTTGAAGTGGTCTCATGGTTTGGTGCTTCAGTATGTAAAGTTCGTTTTACCAACACCCAACACATTGTCTATTGTAAGATGAATTGATGGAAGATTCCACATGCATTAAGTATGCTCCATCTCCACAAAGCTCCTTTGTACAGCTGAACATAGTGTCTGGTCCACCTCCATAGTGCAGCCGATCATGCTGCCAGGCTTTGATGTGGCAAAAGCTCAGCAAGACATTTCCTGGTATTTAAATGCCCCTCAGGTTTGGTAGAGGGTGCCTCTTGCTAGATATCAGAAGTAACAAAATTCCTGTAGTCTTGTTTTTCATTTTGCTTTCTGTTATATAGAAAAAAAGGCGGAGTTAACTCACTGGACTAGATTAAATGTTTTTTATACCCAGTGGAAGTAGATGCTTTGTGAGGTTTCTTAAGTTTTTGTTCTGAAAGTGCTATTTAGATGTGAAGGAAACATTCTGTTGATTTGTAAAGAGTAAGAATTTTAAACTAATGTGGTTACAACTTAATGTGAACTATTTTTTGCTGGCTAGTTGGCTTTTTTGGCAGTATACAATTAAAAACACGGCTTAGCCTAGAAGTTGCGATCATTCAGGCTCTGTACTATGATTTTTCTTTGTAGAAAGCTCAGTTTTGCCTCCCGCTAACCTGGTTGATAATTACATAAAAGGTGGTTGTTTTGGGTTTTTTTATTTCTTCTTTATTTGAATGCATCTAAGATGAGGAAGGCTCCTAGATTTCACTAGACCAGAAAGATAAGGTGGTGATTGTGGAGAGTAAGAACAAGCATAATTTGACTTCAGATATTGTTCTGGTGTTAATTTGAATTGGGAGTTTGTTCATAACTTTCCCTATTTTTACCATAAGATGGGAAGATGGGGAGAAAAGAAAGAAAGAAAAGAGGAAAAGCAAACCTGAATTGTTTTACTGCTAAGTTGTGTAAGGGTAAAGAGGAACAGACATTCTGTTACGAGATGGATATACTGTTTCTTGAAGCTGGAGGAAAAAATACTTGACTCTTGACATTTAGCATGTGAAATGTTCAAGACCTTGTACAAATATTAGCGAAACACTATGAATTACATCGTACGATAAGTGGTGGAGTACTTGACCAGTTGTATAAAAATCACTTGTGTATGCATTGAATAGTGATGGTAGGATGAAAAAGTGTTTTCTTAGCTGGTTAGTAGATAAGGAGTTGAGCCACTCAGTGTTGAGTACTTTTGAGAAAAGTACAACCGATTTGATTTGATGAGGTGCATAAGTCGGGGAGCAGTATATATTCTGTTCTGCTAGCTGCAATATGTAACTGCACTTTGTGGTTTTTAAGACAAATATGATGAGCTTTCAGGACTTTCAGTAGTAGCTGCTCTCAGTTTTGCATGGAAGTGTTCTGACAGGCTCATCTAAGCGTGTGGAGCTCATCTTTGACTTTTACAGCATCAGTTCTGTATTTTCCACAATGCAGCACTTAAGTAAATAATTGCTGAAAAGCACATCTTTCTTGATGGTTTAAAACTTAAGACATACAATAAACTAAAAAAGTGTTACTTTGAGATTTCGTATGTTACCTTCATAAATAACAGTAAAGACCTTTGAGTACAGTGAAAATACTGCTGATAAAATTTCACTTACTAGAAATGTTTATGAAACAACTCTGATACCAAACTCACTAAGGAAAAGTGAATGCAAGTTTTACAGGAATATTTCTGATTTGGTGGTATTGTGTACTTGCTTCAGGAAAATACTGGATTTTTTGGTCTTGCGTGGGCATTTGGCTGTTTTGATCCATTCTATATATAGCATAGTAGCTATTGTATTAAAAAAGTCTTGAAAAATCATGTATTGTTTTTAACATTGTTTTTCTCCTTTTGTTTACAAGCTACTGTACTATGTATATAGTGGTATGTAGAAGGTAAGGATTAAGTCACTGTATACTACATAGGAATGAAATATTTGGTGCAGCTTGCTTTGAATAAGCACTGAAGAATTTGGAGTTTTCAGGAAGAGCAAGTGACAAGCTTCTGATGGAAGTCTGCGGAGTATCCAAGACTTCTGATGTATAACAAGGTAGTGCTGTACGTTCTTTTTCCAGTATGGCATTACTATGCAGGCTGTCTATTATTATTGCAGGCTGTCTCAGTGCCCATTTTTGTGTGGCTTTTTTGTGCTGGGGAGCCAGGACCTCAAACCTGGGTCTTGTCCACTTTGTGAACCAACAGCCTTTGTACAGAAAGTTTTCCCCAAAGGTGTGTTATGTTGCGCTCCTAGGCCAGTGGACCCAGCAGAGAAGGGGCTGAGTTGGAATTGCCTATATTCAGACCTAAGCTTGAAACCTTCCACAAAGAAATGTAGGTTAAGTCACTTGAGATCTGATAGTTCTTCAGTGGCCTTCCTAAAATTCCTCTCAAGGACAGTGAGAATTGAATGTAGGTGTGGGGAAGAAAATCAAGAGGTGTGTCAGCAAGGCAAGCCACAGGCTTTGCCAGGCACATAAGGGTGGGTGGTGAAGCAGTAATGGTGCTGGTAATTTTGCATACTTATCTGGAATAAGCAAATCCAGTCAGCCTTCTGCTAACTGCTGCAGCCATAACTAGGATCTTATTTAACCCTTCAACTATGATTTGGTGTAATCAAGTTTTTGTTTCTTTCAACAAGGTTGCAGTCTAATGGTAGTGTGATATTAATGCTACTTTTCCTTGACTAGAGTAGTGATGATCATATTCAACTTTCCACATTTTTACCTCAATATGCTGACTCACAGTCTGCATGCTAGGAAGATTAGAGACTTAATGGTTGACTGGTGGTAATTCAGTAGAGAAAACCATTATAAAATTGTGGATAATCCTTTTCAGGGAAATGATTTTTCCTTGTTTATATATACAGCTAGAAAAAATACTGTGCTAACAGTTAGGGTATCCTCAGCCTCTCAGAGGCATCTCATTTTGTAAAATACCCTAACCAAATCGTAGAAGTTTTCATGGCTCACAAAGTAATATTTGTCTTTTAAAAAAATAAATATACATGTGCATGAAGTTCATATTCAGTTGTGTTCATGCTGTTAATTGAAAGACTGGGGGAGGAAAAAGGGAAACGGGATACATGGTACCTAGTGCTGATGAGCTGACTAAATATGAAGTCATAGTAGCAGGAAAGTAATCAACGAGCTAGTGACAAACATTGCTGATGTCAGGAGAAAAGTGTATTTTGCCCTCTGATGCTTAAGTCTCTGCTTGCTCTGTGTTACTCATGCGTGTTATTCATTATTTAATAATGTTATCCATTGTTTGATTTCAGCAATAAAACCAGTAATGTAGAAGGCAAAGTAGTTGCCAGTGCTGTTTTCTTTCAAAAGACACAGCTGCCTCAGTGACTTGGTCTCTTCTGCTGTCTTAGTCTAGTGTTGCAGACTGGTAGTGTTGGAAATGCTATGTAATGTTCTTAAGATTCAGAAATTCACAGGAGCAGTTGCACACAGAGATCTGTAATGTATTCCAGGTGCTAGATTATTAGAGAAAGTGCTTTTTACCCTTAAAACTACAAAAGTGACACTAAATGAGTAGTCTGAAGGAGAAAGCAGTTTCTGAGTTTAAAGAAATTGCTTTGTTACCAAAACTGAACTTAACTGCTGCTGTTGAGAAGAAATTAGTTACCAGCCGCGTGGAATGGTTTAAGCCTGTGTTTTGTGGAAGTGCTTGCTTCTTTTATTGATTTCTTTGTCTTTTGGAGTTGGTTAAATGTCTTCTCTTTGACAGCATTTAAGTACAGGAGGAGGTCCTATCAGGTGCATCTTAAAATTTATGTAGAGTTTCTCCCAGGCCCAGCCCGCTGAGTAGTGACCTTTGATGGGTATGCTTACTCACTGCTGTGAGGTTACTTTTATTGCACATTTGCTAAAGGTTGATATTTATTCCTGCAATGCCAGATGAAGAATCACTAGGCTGGTGTGAGTTGTGACAAATGAGCAGAATTCTTTGAGGCTGGGAAGAGTTTCCTGCCTTCGCCCTCCAAAGTTGCTTTGGTTAGAAGACAAATCAGTAAGTTGAGTGTATTTTTGATGAGTCTAAATTCACTGCTTTTAGAAAACTTGTGATGATTATAGTGGTGTAAAAAAACCTTTGTGATTTTTTCAGTATTTTCTCTGCATTTCTGAGTAAGGAAAGCTGGAAGTCCAGATAAGCAACTCAAGTCTGTTTGTTTAGTTGGAGTAAGAGTAGAAAATATGTAGTACAAAAAAGGTCAATTAACTGATCATTAATTACATTTTAATAGCTGTGTAAGCAGAGTAGCTGTTGCAGTTGTTTTGTGTAAGACTTTCAAAAATAGTAAGATAATATAGAAATAAGAATGTACCCTTTTGTATGGGGAAAGAGTAGTATAGTAATTGCAGAGATTCTGATACTGGTTTATGGATATTTTGGCAGCTATTTAAATCAATATATTTAAGCTTGTATACATATTGACTATATATGGAGTTTTTAGAAATTAAAACTATGTGTTAAGTACATGTTGTTAATATACAATTGGCTCCAGAGAGAACATCTTCAGAAGTATCACTCCCTTAATTCTTTCAGAAGGGCAACTTTGATTTGTGCAGTCATTTTTCTTCTTAACTATTTCTTTTTCACTACTGGGAAATCTTGTTGGATAAACTGAATCTTCTCTGATACAGAATAAAATAGTGTGTGGTCCTATTAGATGTAAGCTGGAAGAAAAAGTTGCATCCAATAATTATGATAGGAACTATTTCTAACAATAAGTGTAGTACCCCTTTAAAACAAGAAGTGAGAAGGAAAGAGCTTCTGGTTTTGGAGGAGCTTTGCCACTTAGAAAGATGTAAACCTGTTGAATATTCACAATGGGTTTAAGTAGCTGTTTACTACATACTGAAACTAAATAATAGATTAAATAGACTCTTTTCTTGCTTCCATTCTGAAAACCTGGAATGATGTATGTGGCACTAATGTATTCTACTGGCTTGCATTTTCTGAGATTTGATTGGCATGATTGAAACATTCTAGGGTGTTTTTTTTTCTTCCAAGTACAAAAGAGCTGTGAAACTGGCTGTTTATTAGATGGTAGCTCTACCTACACCACAAAATATAAATTATGCACAGATCCATTCTGTACTACTGTGGATCTTAAATATTGGATAGGTTTTTTTACTACTTCTACAACACAGGTAGCCTTTCAAAGCGTTTTCATGTATTTTACATAACATTATGTGGTCAGTTTTTTTCTGGTGGTTGTTCTAAGTTGTTGTGGTGACTTACCACATCCTTGTAACTAAAATATTGCTGAGACAGCTGTCTTGCTGTCCTTTAGCCCATATTCTAGAGTCAAGAAAACAGTTACTGAGAAATCTGTATGAAGAGAGTACCTTTTCTCTGGTTTAGGTGTGTTATAATTTTACCTATTACCATATCACTCTTGAAGATGCTTTGGAATTAAAGCTAATGCTTAATTGCTAGTAATGTTATTTTGAGAGCTGAGTATTTTAAAGAATTCACAATTTAATAAGTGTTTATGTTAATAACTGAGACCAAACAAAGATAGAAATATGATGACTGCACCATCAACGTGCAGCTAAGGTGCCTTGGGTCAGTATCGTTGTAGATACCTAATCTTAGGTTTACTTGGGAGGGGTGGGAGAAAAATGTGATGTCACCAATGCTTCAGTTTTTATTTCAAAACAGTGAAATGTTTAGACCTGTAGTCTATTATTTTAGCTTTAATTCACTTTTACATGGTTGCTGGCTGTGCTTTCTTGCTTAGTTTATAATTGCAAATGGTGGAAAAGACTGATGATTAAGCTGATATTCAAACAGAGTGTCTGATTTTCATTGGCTAGTGTAATTAACAAACTTGGATTAACTTTTTTAGCAAAAGAATAAAAATAGACTGGGTACATCTAGGAAATGTTCTGCTTCTTGGTAGCTTTAAATTGCTACTTAGGAAGAAGTGAGATAATTTAGTTTTGCTCAAATAAAAATGTTTTAAAAACATCTTAACATTACTTATATGCCTGGTTTTTAGCTGGCTCTTACATAAAAATCCTTTAGTTAATTAAGCATCTAAAATCACAAAAAATCTATTGTCATTTTAGTAATCTTGATTAAACATTCAGTCTTGTCTTTCCAATATGTAACAGGTCATTTTCCTTGGCGGATAGAACATGATGATGGCAGCCGATAACCAGCTTTGCATTCGACGCTGGACTACCAAGAATGTGGCCAAGTGGCTGAAGGAAGAAGGCTTCTGTGAATATGTTGATGTTTTGTGCAATAGACACAGGATAGATGGAATTACACTGCTGACACTTACCGAGTATGACTTGCGATCCCCTCCTTTGGAAATCAAAATCCTGGGGGATATCAAAAGGCTAATGTTGTCCATACGTAAACTGCAGAAGCAACATCTTGATGTCCTAGAAGAACTGGGTTGCAACAGCGATAGTCATATTGGCACAGTGTGTCCAAGTGTTGGTTCACTACAGGGTACAGATTGGTTTTGTAATGGTGAAGTACCTCGGGACTATGATGGAGCAGTTACTGACTTGAATGGTGATCAGTATCAATATGCAAATGGCAAAAACAAACACTCTGCTCGAAGACTGGACCCAGAGTACTGGAAGACAGTTTTAAGTTGTGTGTATGTCTTCATAGTGTTTGGCTTTACATCATTTGTTATGGTTATAGTACATGAGCGAGTACCTGACATGCAAACATATCCTCCTCTACCAGACATATTTCTAGATAGGTAAGAATTTATTTTTTTTTTTAAATAAAATAGTTACTTGATGGTTAAAATACAGGCTGTCTTTTCTTCATTCTCAAACCTTCATATGCTCTTGAAGATGCCTCTGCAAAATAGTAATTGGAGTGTAGTAAACCGTTTTAAGATTGAAACGTGCCTCAATTAGATGCAGAGATTTAGTCTTCTGAGGTAACATAAATTGAGCTTCTGTTCTACCCAGTTTATACCTACTTCTACATATTTAGTTAATCACAACACAGGAATTTTTGTCCATCCTGTCATTCTATTAGAAGTGATGATGGTCAGCTGGCATAGATATGCAGCTGTTTGCTTTTTCTGAAATCCACATGCTGCTGTGGAGCTTTATATGTCCTGATATAGGAAAACGTTTGATGAAGGAATATTTGGGTCTGCCAGTAAGCAAGGAAATTGAAAGAAAATAGCATTGATACTGTATTTTTGTTCTCTCCACGCTGTCAACTTATTGAGTGTGGTTTAGTGAAACACTGAAGTAGACTGAATAGCTGAGTTTTTAACTGTAAAGTGTCTGTGTAGTAAAACACTGTTGTGACTTAAGCAGTACTTGCTCTTTTTTAAAGAAAATGCTGGGCTCAGGCAGAAGAGAGCCACGATACCAAAGGTGAAATTTTAGTCATTTACTACAGATTTAATAGAAGAGAAACCCTTTGAGGAAGTGCACTTGCACCATAGAGAACTTATTGCCTAGAGTGTTTTAAAAGACAAGATAAACTGTTTTAAGAGTTTAGTCTTTGTGATTTCGTTATTCCTGTCAGTAATTTCCGTTTTCATTAATAGTTTTCATGAAGTCAGCAGGAGTCTAATCTTTTGCATGATTGTGCAAGATAACCCATAAATATAGATGTAACTCAGCAAGGGTGGACCACATCCAGCAAAGTAGAAGACAGGAGAGAGATCAGGACCTATAGCATTACTGGATTTTGTTCCCAGGGTGCTATCATGGTATTCAGTGGGCGGGAGGATGTGGGAGGTCAGAAGGCAACAGCTCACAAAACAATATGAGGGAATTACTGCAAAGCTAGCATTTGAGCAGTGCTTTGATACCCCTTTGTATCAAGAGAAACACAAAGCTACAAGGAGCAGCCTCTCTTGGAATCTGTCCATCTGTATTTTGGTGAAAATGCAGAGTGGAAATTTTTTCTGGTGCCGTGTATGCCAGAAAGTCTTAAATCTCTTGGCAGGCAAGGCTTAAAGATTTGCATGTATTGGTTATTACTGAAATCTAACTTTGAAAACAGTTTTCTTTTTTTCTTAACACTTTTCTTTGCAGTTCTGCTTCATTACAAGTATTTAGGATTTTAAGCTTTGTAGCATTTCATTAATAGTGTTGACATGGCATTCTTGCAGGCTTAAGCAGCATAATTAACATGATGCAAGTTTGTGTCAGAATGAAGAAGGTTGTTGGGAAACAATGGTAGAGGAACACATCCTGTTAGTAAATCACATGTAAATTAAGAGCACATACTAGAGATTTTCTTTGTCTTAGTAAATTCTGTGTAAATGCCCACTAAAAAGAAATTATTAAAAAGGAGATAATGTAAATTAAAAATTAATTCAAAGTCTTTCCTTCAGTCTGACAAAACAATTTTTGGTTGTAGTTTACACTGTTGCCAGATTAATACAAGTTAGTTTTGTAATTAAGGCTTTAAATGCTTTTATTCTCAATACTGGGACTAGAAAGAAAAATTAAGCCTTTGTCTTATAACTTTCTTGATTCATGTTTTTTAGTGTCCCTAGGATACCATGGGCTTTTGCTATGACTGAAGTATGTGGCATAATTCTTTGCTACATTTGGCTATTGGTTCTTCTGCTTCACAAACACAGGTACAGTACGTAATTAAAATTAACTTGTACTTTGAGTCAAAGAAAGTACTGTGACAAGAATTTATAATGAGTCTTTAAGATTTTCCATTCCATAGTCTTGCAAACTTCTAATATGTCCCTTTTAAAATGGATTAGGGACGATTTAATCAAGAATGGTAACTTGTCAATCTTACAAAGGAGTAATCAGAATTTATTTTTCTAGCAGATGTATATGTAATTTCCTTCAGAACCTATGTATTTCAGAGTTGTCAGTATATACTCCTATACTGTAACAATTTTGCATATAAGAAAATCCTGTGAGAATGAAATTCCACAAAATGAACAAGCCAGCCTAGCAACTTGCTGTCACTGAAGGGTAGAAAAACCTTTTGTTTGCATGTGTATGTTAAGTTAAATTTTTACCAGTTTGTCAATTTTTATCAGTTTGCCAACAGAAGGTATGAGTGCCAGAGCTAATACAAGCATAGCTGCAGAGTGGAGCTGTACGTTTTGGTGACAGTAAGCTTGCTATAGTGTCTCAGCCTGTCATGTGGAACCCATACTTTTATAGTACTACTTTTTTTTCATTTGAAATTCATAGTGCTAATGAAGGTACTTCATGGGATTAAGTTCAGGGGTGGAGGAAATGTTTTTATCTTAACTTACAGTATATTGGGATGCTTGCAATCAATTCCTGTGCGCTCTTCCCAGATCTATACTTCTGCGAAGGCTGTGCAGCCTCATGGGGACAGTATTCTTACTACGTTGCATTACAATGTTTGTTACCTCGCTCTCTGTGCCAGGTCAGCACTTGCAGTGCACGGGAAAGGTAAAAACTTCAAATACTTTAAATTACTTTTCCATTTTAAAAATTTTTATTTAAGTTATGATTAAGTTTGGTATGATCATACTGTTACTAGTGTGTTTGTAAGAACAGTGTTGTTTCTCTCCTATTCCCCTCTGTGCCTCTTCATTAATTGCTGTTAGCAAGCAAGGATCCTTACAGATCTTAGAAGCACTTTCCGCTTCGGAGAGGAGATCATTACTTGGGGAAGGTGTGCAGAAAACATACATAGTACTATACAGCTAACTTTAGGAACATACTGTGCAGGCAGTGGGGTTGGAACTTACTAAAGGTTCATGTCACTGTCTTTTAGTTGTATGGCAATGTTTGGGCAAAACTCCGGCGGGCGTTTGCTATATGGAGTGGCTTTGGAATGACTCTGACTGGAGTGCAAACGTGTGGAGATTATATGTTCAGTGGTCACACTGTTGTCCTGACCATGCTCAACTTCTTCGTCACAGAATGTAAGTACAGAGTGTCAATACTTTAATGTCCTTAAGTGTTAAGAAAACGTACTGCTTGCTGTCAGCCAAGGGTGCAAGAGTGTAAATACTCCAGGCTTGGGGAAGAGTGTCTGGAAAGCTGCCCTGCAGAAAAGGACCTGGGGGTGTTGGTCAACAGCTGGCTGAATGTGAGCCAGCAGTGTGCCCAGGTGACCAAGAAGGCCAACAGCATTCTGGCTTGTATCCAATATAGTGTGGCCAGCAGGCCTAGGGAGGTGATTTTCCCTGATTGAGCACCGGTGGGGCTGCACCTTGAATACTGGGTTCAGTTTTGAGCCCCTTGCTACAGGAAAGGCATTGAGGTGCTGGAGCATGTCCAAAGAAGGGCAGTGAGGCTGGTGAAGGTTCTACAGCCTAAGCCTGACACAGAGCAGCTGAGGGAGCTCGGGTTGTTCACCCTGGAAAAAAGGAGTTTCAAGGGAGACCTTAATGCTCTCTACAACAACCTGAAAGAATGTTGTAGTGAGGTGGGGGTCAGTCCCTTCCAGGTAGCAAGCAATAGGACAAGAGGAAATGGCCTAAAGTTGCTCCTGGGGAGGTTTAGATTGGATATTAGGAAAGATTTCTTCACCAAAAGGGTTATAAAGCACTGGAACAGGCTCCCCAGGGAAGTGGTGGAGTCACTATCCCTGGAAGTATTTAAAAGACGTGTAGATGTAGTGCTGAGTGACATGGTTTAGTGGTTGCTTGGCTGTGCTGGGTTAAGTGTTGGACCTGGTGATCTTAAAGGACTTCTCCATCCAAAATGATTCCATAATTCTAAATATTAACAATATCTACTGCTTGACCTCCTGTCATGGTTTAGTCCCAGCTAGCAGTTAAGCACCACACAGCTGCCCAGTGAGATAGGGAGAGAGAATCAAGGTGGAAGGCGAGGGGGAATGTAAAACTAATGCGTTGAGATAAAGAGTGGCAGGGGTGTTGGACTAGACGATCTTTCGAGGTCCCTTCCAACTACTAATATTCTGTGATTCTGTGAGGGGAAAATAATAATAGTACACACAAAACAAGTGACGCGCAATACAACTGGCCTGCTACCTGCTGAGCAGTGCCCAGCTCATCTTCAGTGCCCCTGGCCAACTCCCCCAAGCTTATATACTGGGCATGACATCATGTGCTATGAAGTACCTCTTTGGCTTCTTCAGGTCAGATGTCCTTGCTGTGTCCCCTCCCAGCTTCTTGTGTACTCCCAGCCTCTGCTGGCAGGGCAGTATGAGAAGCTGAAAAGTCCTTGATTTAGTGTAAGCACTGCTCAGCAACAACTAAATCATCAGTGTGTTATCGACATTATTCTCCAAAACACAGCGCTACACCAGTTACTAGGAAGAAAATTAACTTTATTCCAGCTGAAACCAGGATACCTTCTCAGAAAGCCAAAATACCAAACCTCATAATGTGAGTGAGAATATATGAAACAATACTGCTTTTCTGTAAATACAAAATGTAGTTTGATGCATTATATAGCAAGCTAATATAATTCGTTTGGACTGTAATAACAGAGTAATGGATCCTTTGACATTTTCCTCTTTGTTACATGGAAAAGGCATTATTATTGTTAAAAGAAGTTAGTTGAAAAAAGAATTCTGCTTTGCATGGTCCTAAACCATTTCAGGATGTTCTGTTAATCCAGAAGTGCATAATTGCTGTATTTGTAAAGGAAGTGATGAAGTGATAGACATTTATAACTTACATGGTTGGTTTTGTTGGATTTGTTGGACCTGTAGATATATACAGCATTTCCAGATGAAGACAGTAACTTCATTACATTTTTGGACGGCAAGTCTGTATAAAAACTAAACAATGTTTAGGCTTGCATTTTGTAATGACCCAGGTTTTCAAGGCATTCAAGATTAATTGCTTTCTGTTTTCTCATAGATACACCAAGGAGCTGGAACTTCTTGCACACTTTGTCTTGGGTCCTGAATCTCTTTGGAATATTCTTCATTTTGGCTGCACATGAACACTACTCTATAGATGTCTTCATTGCCTTTTACATCACTACAAGACTCTTTTTGTATTACCATACGTTGGCTAATACTAGAGCATATCAACAGAGTAGGAGAGCAAGGATCTGGTTTCCGATGTTTTCTTTTTTTGAATGCAATGTTAATGGTACTGTTCCCAATGAGTATTGCTGGCCCTTTTCAAAACCTACTATACTGAAAAGATTGATTGGCTGAAGAGTATGTGGGTCAATTCAGATTTTTATGACAAGCTGTGACTAAGATCCTACAAGGCAAGCTGGGGGGGAATGTAAAGTAACATTTTTCATTCTGTTATTTCCTCCTCCTTGTGCTGTTTCTTAGATTACTAGCCATAAAATGTGATGCCCATACTTCACAGGGATGTGGCTCGTTTTCTTGTTGCTAAATAGAAAACAATGCAGGGACTGGTAAAGGCTATCAGTGAACCATCAGAATGTAACTTCATTCAAGTTTATGTAACTTCAGCCTCAAATACGTGCTTGTATTGAATAGACTATAACCTTTACAGGTCCAAATCTCTATTACCTGACATACCAGCCTTTACATGTACTGACTAAAAAATTAGAACGTTGTGAAGACTGTTTTTTAAAAGGGTCATAAATTTGATTTTCAAAACAAACTCTGTGTATTCTCAAAGATTGAGGAGTGCTATGTCATAATGAAGAAAGCGGTGGAGTTCGTTGCTAAAAGGGTCTCTTAACTGTTAAATAACAAGTCTTAAGGTATAATTGACAGGATAAATTGTCTGCATACAGGTTGCCGAAAATGAAAGTCTGCCTTGTGGCTGTGCAGTGATGTTTTGGTTTTTGATTTTGATTTTTTTTTTTTAACAAGAGCTTATTTAGTGTAGTCTGTCAGTTGTCTATACAGTTGTTCTAGCACTTGAAGTTTTTCCCTTTGTGTTTAAATAACTGAGTTAAAGTAAATGCTACGTCCACTAAGAGTAGACTTAACTTTAGTGAGTTTAAAGCCACAAAATAACTTTTCTGTGGTTTTTATTGCTTTATACCCAAACCTATGCATGGTTTTTAGGAGCAGCTCTTTAACATTGGAAAACCAGAACAGTTAATCTTGATATATTTCATTGTCCCATAAATGGATGGGGAAAATGCATGTAGTAACTCTTTCAGAAGTAATAATAGTGAGTATTGGAAATAGTGCTCATATTGGTGTGTATTTTAGCACTCTGGTGTCAACAATATGGTGAATATCTCTGGATAAATATACATAGTATATTTGTTTACATATATATATAAAAACACACAGTATATGTTCTTCTAACAAGTATGAAAAGAGACTAGTTCTTTTAAGTTGCTCATTTACTACACGGAAAGATAGAAGTACCATAAGCAGTTGAGTTTTGATTGCTAAAACAAAGCAAGCACAACAAAATAACCCCAAAACTAACACGCTCTGAGTCTGTAATGCATAAGCAAAGGTCATACGGTGATCTCTTATGTGGTGGTTTGTATGGGGACAGTGCTAATTTTGGCTGTAGAGACTTGAAATTAGATTTATGCTAAATGAAAATTGAGAGGTAAAAGATGCAAATCATAAAAATGGTACAAACTTTTTCATTTGGTTTTTGCAATTTCAGAATAGGTGATATATGCAAAAAGTGGTGTGTAAGTCAGCTTTGGAAAGTTACACAAAGCACTTGCAGCTTGGTATGAGCTAAATTCACATCTACAATATATTTAGATTTGCAGGGAAAAATATCCCTTTGGAATTTTGCAAGACAGTTTTATATTTGGAGGCTTGTAACCTACAGTAGGCTGCTCCTCAGTATGTTATGTTCCTTTTATAAACCTGGATTGTAGTAACTTGGCTGTCTTCTGCTCTTTCTAGTGTATTACTTCTGTAACTTAATTTAGCTCCTATTCCATGGAGGAATTGTGCATCTTAGAGTATCTGTCAGTTGTATTGAGCACAGACATTGTACTTTGTCAGACACTTAACATTTGTAACATTCCAAACTTTTTAGCAAAATCACAGGTATAATACCATATTGTTCAATCTGCCACAGTCTGATGGCTCTTGCCATCCACTGGGGGAGTATGCTTACAATTAAGAAAAAAAAAGGAGAAAATACTCTAAAAGATTAAAGACTCTTCTTTTGTTGTTCTTACCTTTCTGACTTCAGAAAGGCAGTTTGAACAATCCTCATGAGACTTGATAGTCAAAGAGCTCTGTCTGTTAATTTATATTTGCCTTTGCAATGCACACAGTTATGAATGATATGTTTTTGAACTCTAGGACTATGCTCAGGATATGTAGGATAGTATTCTGAGTTACAGCCTGAGAAGAGGTATGCAATTAAACTTGAAAAGGTGTTGATTCTGAAAAGAACCATGTCAGTGCTAACTGGCGTAGCTGTGTCTAAACTGCAGAATTATTTTGCAGATTGGATGCACAGGAGAATTTTCAAGTTTAGCCCAGTGTAATAATGTTTACAGAAAGTAAAACTATCATTTCATTTTTTGTTAAGTGAAGTTCACACACTTTGAAACATAAGGCTTCTCTTCATTCTAATTGAATTTTTCAAATTCTGTTAAGTAAATCCATGTTTTAAATCAGCATTGGCTACTGGTATTTTTTAAAGAAAGCTTGTTCTTTTGTGCTGTTTCACGTGATGCTAAATATTTGACTCCAAGATAAGTAATACACAGAGGTTGTTTTTGTGAGTATTGAAGTGGGTTGAAACTTTGTCCGGATAATTTTCCTCTTGTATTTTGGAGGTTCATTCTGTATGTCTGTAAGCATGTAAGAGAGAGGCTTGACATTGACAGGAGATGGAAAAATCTGCTATCACATTCAGAAGAGCATAGGTCAGTCTGTAAAGTTGGTGGTGTAAGGTTTATTGTTAATTAGATGGAAACCAGTTGCAAATAACCAGCAGGCTTACAGTTTCTTACCTCCTTTTTAGAGAGTCAGTGTTCTACAAGCATTTTGCTGCTTCTCTGCTGCTGACATGCACTTTTAAGTAAAGGCAGCAGAGTATCATTTGGCCTTGGATCTAGTGTGAAGTATGTTCAGGGTTGTCCTTCTCACATGTGTGTCTTTTTGCTGTCCTTTAGCTTGCAGCACCTATTTTATGTCTTGTCATCACCTGTGGTCTGTGGGAGTGCACACATCATCTGAATTCAAAGTGATCAATGAATTACTGTGTTATGTCAGCAAGTGTGTCTAGCATTAATCTAGTACTACAAAGTGCGCAAACTAATCAAGAAGGAAAGTCTGAACTGAATAACTCTGCATATAAAAAAGAAGGAGCGGGTTACTTTTTTTGGAAGTGTAGCCAATCTACTAATATTTGAGGCTTGACAATAGTCTTCAGCTCTTCATTATTATCAGTTTGGGGGGGTATGTATGCACATACCTGCAAGGCACAGACACATAGGTGTTTTCCTCCCCGAACATTGTACCTTATGACACAGCTTCTTATAATAGCTTTCTGAACCCATTTTCCGTTAGTTTTTCTTTTTTTTTTGGAAGATCCCTTAAACTAGTGTTTTTGTGACATTAATACCTGCATATATAGATTTTCAGAGATGTGGGGTTTTTTTTAGAAAATTCTAACTACACTGACAAAAGCTTGTAGAGGAATCTTTAAGCAAGGTCCCTCCAGCTATTCGTGAATAATAATATAGAAATCGTCTGTGTATGCTAATTATCCTCATGTCATCTGGCAAACAAGATAGCACTTAAACTGTTGGTACAGAAATGTAGATAGGCTTGAAGTAAATGTCCACGACTTGCAAGAATTGGATCCTCTAAGTATGCTGCTTGTGATGAATAGTATGATATGCTTAACATTAAGCAAAATCACTAAATACTCTTGACTTCAGTGAGTGTTACTATTTTAATGTCAGTGTTTTCTTGGCTAAGACCATCTGCATGATGTGTGTGGTATACTGCTACAGTAATGGAAATAGGTAGTGCCACTTTCTTTTTTTTTTTCTGATTCTCCCACCCCTTATTGTAGAAGAAAACATTCTAGTATAATTTCAAAATAAATTGGTACTTAAGTGGGTTCTGAGAGAATAAATGTGTGGTGGAAAAAAGCATCAAAATAATAATTGCTTTAAGAAGCAAGAATCAGTTAAATGATTTGGCAAAAAAAAAGTCATTTTTTGATGCAAGCATGTTAAATAAGGTTATTTAGAATCATTGAAACTCTTCAGTGACAATAAAAGCAGAGGTTCCTATAATGTTCTTTTCTATACAGCTGTGTCATGTAGTGCCAAAAAGAGTATTGAAGGGGAAGAGGGAAGGGTTGAATTTAGATATAAGTACAAGTCTTTTGCAACAGTTAATATCTCCATGGGTTTAAGAGTGCTTGCATGCTTACTGCTATGCTTGTTCATTAATTTTTAGCAAGTTTTTTTGATGTACAAAAGTCCACTAGGTTTCCAAGCACCAAAACTATTATGGAGCTGAGTCTTAATCATTAAATATGTATTTGAAGAAATAGCACATGTCTTAGGAGAAAAAGTAGGTTTTGTGGACCTGGACTATTAACAAAAGTAAACTATAGCAACTGCTAGTTTTTTATCCTATGTAGTTGCTACTGAAAAGTTTGGGAGAATTTGCAGTAATCTGCAGGCAATTGTTCTGGGGTTTTTTTGAATTATGTAGGATACTTATGTAAAAACTTGATGTTTAACTACAAAAACCATCATAGTCCTGTCAAGATGGACATATAGTTGGCAGAAGTCCTAGCAGTGAGCCAGTTTACCCTCTGAATTGTTTTGTGCATGTAGACTTTATCAATCAGGGATTAATTGATAGACCACTGATGACTCATACAGATTACTGTTTCTGATATATGTTTGTCACTCTTCTAATTGAAACAGTATTTTGGGGGGAAAAACGTCCTTCAGAATGAACCTAGTGATGTCTTCATTATATGAAGAAAAATAGCAAAAAAGAAAACCCTCACAACCCCATAAACACTACAGTATTGTGTACATGGAACTTTCCATATACAAGTGTTCTGCATACTTGCCATTTGTATATTAAGAAATTTGCAGTGATATTATGTACATAATGCAGTGACTTGTGCATTCGTAAAGGCAGTTTGTTATAGGTATGTAAGAACCTCAGATGAAAAATGTGGAGCACAATAACCTATGCTATTAACAGAGTGACTGGAGTTAGACTAACTGTAACTTAGTTTTGCTCTTTCAGTTCGGTTCTGTCAAATACAAGAAAACACAAACTACATTGTACATGGTAGTTAGCATAATAGGGATGTAGAAACGTTTTTCCACACTGAACAGTTGCTTCAGTGGTGTTCTGACAGAGAAAGTAGTTATATCTAATGGCCCAAAGGTATGCCAATGAAGTTTAAAGTGAGTATTGTAAATAAGTAAATATTGTTTTGATTCTAAACTCAGATTGAATTAATATATTGTTTTATATCTTTGTTGCATTAAAACATATTTAAAAGTACTAAAATAAAATATTTGAAAGAGGATGTTTGATTTATTTTCTATGTAAAATGATGGCTCATTAGCTCTGTTACCATTGCAACTATAAAAGTATGCCTGGGTATTACAGGTTTTAGATTTTTTTCCCCAAAACTCTGTTTTACTGGTGTAAAAATGCATACTGTATAATGCATATATCATTGTGCCTAATGTTTTTGCCAGTTGTAAAGTGTTTTGGCAAATCAGCTAAATATTTTTGTTATTAAAAAGTTACAAAATGTATTCCATCTTCTAAGATCTCAGTTAAGTATGAAGAGGGCTTTCAAAGACTCTTCAGCTGAAGAAACTTCGATGTCTCTAGGTGCTGGTGGTGAACAGTGTTACAACAAATCAGTCTATAAAAACTGTTGGAAAAGCTGCAACTAGTAAAGTTCTGAAAACTTACATACTTTTCCAATGGGTCTGTATCTTAGGCTTGAGTCACAGATTTCAGTCATCTGGTATGTAAAATAATGAACACTCATTCCTGTGGAAAAACAAACAGCATACCAAGTATGCTCTGTGCAGTTGTATGTTCATATTTGTAAATGGTAATTCTGCAATATATTTTGTGACCTTAATCCAGCTAAAACATTCTCCAATTGCTGTGAACCAGGTAAACGTAAAGTACTGTACCATTAGAAAACTTTTCATTTACCTCCTTCTGAGTAATAAAATCTCAGTTAATCTGATAACTTAGAGAATATGAAACCCTTTATCTTTGTGATTAATTTTTTTTTGTTTTTTTAAATCAGTTGTTAAAGACTAGAGTCAAAAAGGAAATTGTGTGTCTAATACACGTTTCTCAAAAATATAAAAAAATTACGAAGAAAGGGAAGCAAATACTATTCAGTATACCAGTTACAAAGTACTTACAGTGGTCTTTAATATTGTGGGAAGCAGTAGTAGATTGTGTTTTAGGCAACTTTAAACAAGTGTGTGCTTTTGTGCATTGTAAAACAGATTGGAAAATGTTTGGGGAAAATAGTTTCCTGCTTCCTAGACTATGTTACAATACTGCTTGAAGAGGTGAGCTTTACATAAAACCTTTCCCCTCTACAATGACTTGCACTTAGTGTTACAACTAGAGCAGAAAAGATAAATAGTTGCTGCTATCTGTAATGAAGAAATGAAACAGAATCTATGCAGATGGGTTTAAGTGTGGTGTTAGAATGCAGTTGAAAAACCTTTTACTAGCTGATACTGACAGAATCTGGGGATAACTTCAGATTGGCCTTCTCGGACCACTTTGTTCAGTTTTATTTTCAAAACTCTCAAAAGGAAAAGTGGTAAAGAACAGAAACTACTCTCCTGATGAATTAAATTAATTAATTTAAAATACCTTTAGGATCTGGAAAAATGTTCCTATCTTTCTTCAGTCAACTGAACTAGTCAGGATGTAGTTTATTCTTACCTATTAAATGTGCAGGTGTCAGTCTTGCCATCATTAAAAATGTATATTGAATTACTAATCTTGATATTTCATAGAGTTGTCAAAGTAGTTCACAAAGACTCAGTGTATTCTCACAACTAACTTTGGATTAACTTAAAATGATTTCTTAATGCAGACGTGATGGTGTTATGAGTTCTTCCTCCAGTATGGAAATAATGCTGACAAAATGTGGTTGGCACATACTATGTGAATCTCTTCTACACATGTAGCTTCAAACTATTTCGGGAGAAATAACTGTTCTGGGTGGTGTAGTAGCTAAAAGTTACAGCTATGGTCTTAAGTTTGCAGCTATTTATGACCGGTTTGCTTTTTATTTTGGCCACCTCCTCCTTCCATTATCTGTAGACTCTCTTCTTCCACTTGAGTTTGCTCAGCTGTTCCCTACTTAACCGTGCAGGTCTCCTGGCTCCCTTCCTCCATTTTCTATGTGTTGGGGTAGTCTGATCTTGAGCTTGGAAGAAGTGGTCCTTGAATGTTAACCAACTGTCTTGGGCCCCTTTATCACAAGCTGTGCTTCGTGTTACAGTGAAAAGCAAAGGAGAGTAGGTGCTGCTAGAGGACCAGGGCTCTGTGATTTGAGAGGGCTTTGAAGGCACTCTTGGGTTGTTTGCAGAAACTGAGATTTTAACATAGAAACAAAAGCCAAAGTTATGGAGAGAGAAGGCAACAAAGCACTAGTTTCATCTTTTATAAACCCACAAAAGTTATTTTGCACCAAATCAGCCTCCAGCCAAACTAAATTGTGGCTGATGCCCAAATTAGGCAGCTCTTACTTTGCTTTTTGGTTGCTTTCAGTGTATCTCAGCAAGCTCTTCCTCCTCCTGTGAGGAAGTGGGCTGTCCTGTTCCCAATCCCAGGATAGAACAGTACTTCAGTGTATTACAAGGGGAATTGCTTGTTGGTATTGGTGTTTCTGAAGAGGAAAGCAAACTGTTAGCCAAATGCTCTAATGAGGGTGCCAAAAAGTGATTCAATCTGTGGGTAATAGAGGAGTGTTGGGTACTCAGCTGAAGGCTCTGCCTCTGTTTGTGTACTGCCTGCTAAAAATAGTCACCCTGGCTAATGCCAAGGTGTGTAACAGCCCCTCATGTGACAATTGCAAGCTGTCAATCATGACACTGGAAGTACCTGGAAAAGTGCTCTCCTGCCAGCTGCCTTAAATTAGAAAGAGAAGAGAGCAGAGGGAGAGGGAGAGTGGTTTGCAATGGGACCTGCTAAACATAGGCCTTGCTGAAGGTCTCTGGCTGTTACCGAGATGGCTTCCTCACAAAGATGGTCTTCTGTTTAGTTGTTCAATTTTTCTCTTAAGCAGGCTGTTTCTCCAAGCTGTGAGTTGCAATAATTGAAAATGAGGGCTTTTAGCAGAAGGTTGGTGTCATCTTCTGGCCAGCTGGCAACAAGAAGACCATTCAGGTGCCACCTCTGTCCCAGAATCGCAGAAATGCTGCCTTGATGCCTCAGACTGGGATTGTTGAAGCATGGGAAGGCTGGTGTCGTAGCATGACCAAGTTGTGGCAGCACGGCTACAGGGATGTGATGTGCACACTGATCAGGAATGGAGTGGGGTTTATATGCCAGAATTAATTTTATTCCAGGAATAGTTGCCTACAAGTCAGGGTTATACCAGTAGCTAAATTCTACTGTGTGTAAGTACATCCGAGTTAAATTCAAACCTGCACTAGCTGACATGATTGATCAGATCATTTACAATTCGTGTTGTTTCCACTTTTGCTTTTCAGTGTGGATGTAGACCAGATCATCTAAAGGCTACTGATTGCCCTTGGTTTTCCACATAGTATTTATATGCACAAATCCCTCATCTGCTTTTCTTGCAGCATGGGAGAACTGGCAAGGAATGGCAGAACAGCCTGGATCACTGCAGCACAAAAGGAAATCACAGCATCTTCCCTGCCAGGGTGTGGTGTGGTGAACACATTATCCATGAGAAGACAGTAATCTCAGCTTACCTTTGACTACCTGGTTTATGTGTTTGTATCCCATCTAGGTGTTCAAAGTGCAATGCCAACTAATCCAATATGAATAAATGTTACCATATTAGATGCAGGAAAAGTTTACACCTAGAGCTGCACAAAGACTAAAGAACTCTAAGAAAACTGGCTTAGCTCTTTGATTTGATCTTAAGAAACCCCTCACATAAAACTAAATGCATCTGTGGTTTTCAATATAATTCTTTGTTTTGGTTTGTGAGAGGAGACACTGGTTCCCAGTCTCCAGATATGTGAGATCTAGGAATTTAAACCCGGTTGGATTTTGGGGCAGTAAGTGGTTGGGATGCAGAACCCTGGTATCTCAAGCTACAATTAACAGCTGAAGAACTGTGAGAATTCATCCTCGGACAGGTAAGAAAGATGCTGGCTGAGAAAGGAGGCTTTCTTACATCCCTTGGTAAGAAATAAGGGAGGTTAATGAGAGTGTGCTGACAGACAATGTCAACAGTGTTTCTGAAGGCATTTATCAGAAGCAGAATAAAAGTAGTTTGGGTTCTTTAATCAAGTGCACTGACTTTCCCAAACATTTAATTTTAATGTTGAGTGAAATGTAGTGTTCTCAAAAAGTTTCCTCCTTTTTAGGTCACTGAGAGGAATTTAGTTTTGTCTAGGGATTTCTGTACATTTTTGTTCCCAAATGCAGGAAAGAAAGGCCTGAAGTTGACTTAGATTTACATCCATATTTTCTTGATTGCTTTTCCTCCTTTTTTTCACTCAACCACAGAAGTCTTAAGAAGTTTGTGCTGCATTATGTGTTTTCTAATCATCATCCCTGAGATAGTGTCCTGCCAGATCTCTGCTAGGCATGAACTAACTTGTCAGCTAACTATAAATGCAGGCAGGGTAACTGAGGACTAACACCCTATTTAGATATAGAAACCTAAGATGCATTGTTGACAAGACTGTTGAGTTTTCCATTATGGACGCATGGGGAATCTTGTGGCAAAACCTCTCAGAATCATGCTCTCTGTTAGGCTGAAGATTCCTTCTGGCACAACTCTTATATGCTGCAACATCCTTTTTTACTGCTTAAGTATAGGCCAAAGGTGAATGATCTTTGGAATGATCTTTTCTTCTGCCAGAAGTGATTAATGGAAAGCAGCCGGTCATCAGACCAGAGTAACGGCTGGAGCACCAGGATCCTGCCAAAAGAAGTATGCTTGTGCATTAAGATTACTGAGCACTGGTTTTTGTCACTTGAACATCTGTATTGAGCTCTGAGGATTTCAATACATATTTGAAATTCATCCTCCTGGAAAATGAGAGCATAGAAGTGGTCCCAGGTATGCCAAAGATTGCAATGGGCTTAGTCAAACCTGTTACACCCTGTCAGTTTCTCAGCTTATTTAAAACATAAAGAGTATCTTCAAAAACATAGTCTTCTATATATAAATTCCCTGAGCAGTAATAAATCAGAACTGCAGCCATAGAAAACAAACATTGCTAGTAAAACTGCCTGTTTGTGCCTGTAATGAACAGCTGAATAAAACTACCAAAACAAACAAACAAAACAAAAATTTTAAAAAGAGGAAAACAACATATATGCAATTGTTCTTGATCCTATCCATCAAGCTTTCTATGAAAGCCAGCTCACAAAAACCTGTTGAGCTGTGGGCAGTGCTAATTGTAGAAGCATAGAGAAGACATGCTGTGTATTGGTTGGTGTGTTGTATACTGCAGAGAAAAGGCAGGGAGTGCAGATGCATCAGAAAGGATCCACAGTGTCACTTCACACCACTTCAGCTGCATCCCATATCAAAAGAAAGCTGCTGAGCATATTGAAAAGGGTGCTGGAAGAATGAAAGCCTGGAGGCAGAATGTATCTCTTGTGGGAATAACCACAGCTTGGCTGAGATCTTACAGGATGGAGTGAAGCTGTACACAATATGGGATTTGTTGCAGTAAATCTTATGTTGTAGTACTGAAACAAAGGTTAACAGCCATATAATGGCACAAGATATTTCAGTAAAAATATCCAACTTCTTTCAAGATACTTTTTTTACTACATGCATAAACTTAAAATATGTAGTGCATAGCTAAGTTTTAATCAAAATGCAGGTGAAAATGTGGAGTTTATGTATTAAAATATATTGAATTGAATTGTAGTTCTTCATTATATTTTCTACCTTAAGGTTATACTTTCTGCTTGGATCACATGAGTTATCTGGAAGCCTGGAAACTTTCCTCCTGAGTTCAAACCCATCCTTCTAGGAAACTTATGTCTAATGACAAAAATAGAGCAAAGTCTCACTTGTCTCTCTGAAAGGACTCCTTCCTTGTGATCTCTCATTCTGATCACAGAATCACAGAACCATCATGGTTGGAAAGGACCCCCAAGATCATCTAGTCCAACCGATAGACCTACACTACTCTTATCCCTAAATCATCCCCTGAAGAACCACATCTATCCTCTTCTTAAAAACCTACAGGGATGGTGAATCCACCACCTCCCTGGGCAGCCTATTCCAATATCTCACCACTCTTTCAGTAAAGAAATTCTTCCTATTATCTAATCTAAACCTACCCTGGCACAACTTGAGCCCATTCCCTCTAGTCCTGTCACTAGTCACAAGGGAGAAGAGGCCAACACCCGCCTCCCTAGAATGGCCTTTCAAGTAGCTGAAGAGAGCGATAAGGTCTCCCCTCAGCCTCCTCTTCTCTAGGCTAAACAACCCCAGCTCCCTAAGCCTCTCCTCATAAGGCCTGTTCTCCAGACCCCTGACTAGCTTAGTTGCTCTTCTCTGCACCCTCTCTAGTACCTCAATGTTCTTCCTATACTGTGGTGCCCAAAACTGCACACAGTACTCAAGGTGTGGCCTCACCAGTGCCGAGTACAGTGGCAAGATCACTTCCCTGCTCCTGCTGGCCACGCTATTCCTGATACAAGCCAGGATGCCATTGCCCTTCTTAGCCAACTAGCCTCTTAGTGTTTAGGGCTTCCTTACTATGTTGCTGGGTTAATTGAACTGTTGGCCTGCGTCCTGCTACGAATGCCTGTCAAGTGACAGAGTTCAGTTTAGTTGCTAGTCTTCGGTGGCATTATATTTAAGAAATATGTATATTGGGCTCATTACTTTCAGGGCTTTGTTCTAAAGAGCTGTCTTTGGTTCTAGTAGTAAGGGACACTGATGAAGGGAGCGACATTGAATTTTTTCAAAACCTGCACCTGTGAGCCTTGCTGCAAACACATACCATCCATTTTCCCCAGCACAGGCATTTCAAGCCTCTGCAACACACTGTATCTGAAAGCCAGTCGCTTTTAGCAATAACTTCTCCTACTTAGTTTTGTTGTCAGGTTTAATATACCTGGCTAATGCAAGATAACTTCTTGAAACAAAGCCATTATCTATTTGCCTTCCAGGCCACATAGACAATAACTTTGTGGTCATTAGAATAGTTCTTGGTATTTTTTCCTAGGTCAGTGCATACTGTCTAAGCTAGTTTGAAAACATGTTTATATACAGATACCTTCATAAAAAGTATTTCTTCCTATTCCTCCATCAAAATACAAATTTGCAAAAGTTGCCCTTTTTTAATCCTACAATGTACTAAGCTTTATGCTGTTTGATCACAGACACTTTAATGATAAAATACCTTTTTGGGGGGTGCTCGGGCAAAGCCTATGTAAAGTATAGGCTCAGTAAATTTCAATTTTCACTTTTAGTTTGTGAATATTTAACCCAAAGTGGTTCCAAGGAAACCACAGAGGTGGAAAATGTAATTCACTTCTTTTGTATTTGTTAGCATGAGAGCTGTCAAAACAGATCTGTGGATAAATCACTTCTTGTACGTTTTATAACAGGTTTGTCTTATCAAGGTAAGCCTCTCCTGCCAGATAACCAGCTGTGTCATATTGCTCTGATGAAATTCTAGCTGTTCTCAGATCAATCGGTTTTAGGTCAACTCCATCTAAGTAGTCTGTTTCCCCAGGTGGTGCAGGAGCTATTGATGAGCACTTGGTGTAATACAGCATGTCAGTTTATTTTTACAGATGTGGTGGAAAGAAACCTAACTCCTCTCTCTTTCCCTCTCTCCTTTTTTAAGTTTAAGCTCTGTCTCAGCATCTACAGTTCAGTTTCCCTCCTACAACCCAACCTGGCCATGCTCAGCCCCCTGGGAAAGCCTGCCCTCCACTGCCTGTGTTCCCGAAAGGCAGCAGACAGCAAATTAATTGTTCAGCAAAGTGTCTAAACCGCTGGCGCTGAAGAACAGCGTGCACATGTACAGCAGGCACTTTAATCCTATATGCCTGCAGAATAAGGGTGAGGTCACCCCACAGAGTTTAATGCTGGGTTATGGCTGTTCCTGAGCTCACTCAGGGGTCACTGGCATTGCACCCACCCAGTGCAGCTGAAAGATGTACCCAGAAGCAAAAAGTAACCACTGCAGCACAGCACAGGGCCCTACCGACCAGCTGAGCCTCATACTCTTGCTCAGCACCATCAAACTATCCCTAACACATCAGCTTGCAGAATCTACTGGTTTCCACTTGTTTAAAGACCCATGTCCCACAGTGTGGCTCTACCCCAAGTCAACCTGTATTACCCACCTAAGGGGGATGGTGACATTTGGCCTCCAGGAGCTAAGGCATGCATACATATCAGACCTCAGCCAGCCTGCCTCTGACTGCCACTTCCTAGAAGTCCAAGGCCATTTGGGGAAGGATCTCAGGTTACTGCCGCCTGAAACCCCTGCAGTTTGACTATTTCAAATGGCCTTCTATTACTTGCTATGTTTGTAAAGCTTGCTACAAACAAACACCCTAGAGAGTGCCCTTAAGAAATACTTAATTTCAGGGAGAAACTGATTGAAGTGCAAGTTGGAATGACAGCAAGTATTATTAAGATTTTTACAATGTTTGTTTGTTTAGGAACAAAACTTAGTCCCTCAAAAATCAAACGACCATGTGCTGTTACTTTAGAGATGCTTTCAGGTTTGTATCTGAGCATCCAGAGCAGTTTACAGTAAAGACCATCATCAGAATACTCTTAAGTGTAATATGGGCACCTTGTGCCCCTGTGTTCCTCATTCAGTCAAGCTTTACAGTGAGAGAAGTGATCAGTTTCATTGAGGCAACCGAATTGTTTTCAGCTAGGTGAGTAAAGTCTTGGAAGCCTGTTGCTTTGCAATGTAATTTTTTTTGTGTAAAATGCACTACTTTTTCTTAGGCATGTAATCCTCATTCAACTTCTTATAAAAAACTTCAGTGAATTGAAAAACTTGTAACCTCTAACACTAAGTGCCATGCATCCATCTGACACAGTAACTGCTGCAGCCTGCACCATGAACAGAAATGTCAGCAATACAGCAGAAATGAGTAGTCATTCTAATATTTAATTCAGGTGAGAACTGTTACATTAATCACTCAAACCTGTTGCTCTACACCAGTGATTTAGGAACACTGGGCATATATCTTTGAGTTTCTCAGTTAGTTTTGCATGAATGATTGTGTTTTGCTTACAAATCAGCATTTGACTACTTGATTGCCCCTTCCTTTCCAAGAGGTATCTCCTCAAAGGAACTAAGCCTATTAATTTACTTATTTTAGGGTGGTAGAAAGCCTGATGGTTTATGGAGCTAGCAGCTAGCTTTGTTAAAAAGTTGCTTATTGATTGAACTGCTGAGAAGTAAAAAAATTCCTGAGGCAATGAGAGCTTCGACAAAAAGAATAATGGAGGAAAACGATTTATGATCAACCAAAGAGAAATCCAGAAGAAGGAATAAGCACAGGGTTTTCTGTGTGGGTTGGTTTTCATTTCAGTTTCTCCTTGCTCTTTAACAGAAGGTTTTCCACATCTCTTTTACTGTTTATTTGGAAATAGGGTGCTTTAGCATTGAATATGTACTGGAAGTATGTGCTGTGTCCCCACAGGCTTTAACAAGGATACAGATTTTTAGTTTGCTTTGGCTGTAGAACTATGGCCAATTGGCTTTTGTTAGATATGTAGTTGTAAGTTTCTCTGTATCTCTATTAGCTTAGCAGAGCCTGCAAACAAGTTGGGTACCTTGTTGGCTTTCTCAAATTTGCTTTCTATTTGTCCTCCCAGTGCTAAAATTGCAGACTAATATTCTTTGGCATTCCTCTGAGCTAAGGGATTATCTGTGCATGTACATGTATCAGATGATTTAAATGTGTTGGCTTCTGTGTGTACCTGTTAGTTTAAGTGGGTCTTAGAATGTGATTTAAGTGAAACTTCCTCCTAATTGTTTATGCTAAACTGAAAGAATGCTGCTTAAAACTGCTTGGGGGAAAAAAATAATAAAAGCCATTAAGTCTATTAGTCTAAAGAATCCTGGTGTTATGGGCCTCTTCTGGTTGCCCTCTTAGGGCTTTCCAGGTGCCTGGTTTGCATAAAGCCAGTTGTATGGTATCAAACAAAAGGTGTAGCTAACATAATAATCCTGCTTCTGAGACAGTGAACTAAGCAATGATTTAGGCACTGTGTGCCTAAAAAAAAAAAAAAAAAATGTAAATGGTACCTCTATTTGCAGATCAGCAATTTTCTGACTCCAAAGAGGCCATACAGCCATATGTAATGGTTGAATGGGTTAGTAATTAGTAATGCTCACTGGATTTCTCTTCCACAAACCTGCCTAGTTTATCCTGGAGCCCATATAAACATTTGGCTTCTTGTGGCAGGTACTTCCACTGAATTGTGCTCCTTTGGTGGAAAAACCCCTTTGTTTTGCTTCTTCTGAACCTGTTTCCTGCTAACTTCAACTGTTTTCCACATTTTCCCAGCTGGTTATACTTTCATAATCTCTGCTATATCTGTTAGGTCAACTTGTTTCACAGTAAGAAGTTCTAATTCACTTAGTTGCTCTTTGTTAGACTTTTGCTAATATTTATTCTCCCCTGAGTCTTCAAGTTGAAGGTCTGGATCTGGAGGGGAGAGCAGGCAATGACTTCAGGCTCCTGTTAGAAGTGAATGTATACTAACCTAAGCTGTCCAGTGGACACTAATATGCACTGTAGCCACTTGCTCACTTTCTGTTGGTCACATATATTACACAAGTAATTGCTATTAAAATACATAGAGAGGTAAGCAGAGTTTGTGTTCAAATGGCAGTAAACTTATGTAGTGACATATGGGTTTTTTTTCCAAATGGCACCAGTAAAACATATGACTTTGTGATGTCAGTTGTCCATAAACAAGGCTGTATTCATATGAAGTGGTAATAGATAAACTGCAAGTGCCACAAAAAACCCTGGAGAGCTGTTTAGTTTCAATGGAAACTAGCCCATTTAGAGTGAGCACACCTGCACAGGAGGTGTGTGCAATGAATGGTATGAGGAGAATGCTAAGAAAGGTCCAGAATAATTCAGATGGTTTGCTATTGCAGGTCTGAAGGCGAGCCTTTCTTGGCACTCTCAACTTCAGCAGATATGCTGTGAGAAATAAGGCATGGTTGTATGACTGAAGAGAGTGAGAGTGAAAAACACTGGAGTGTTAAACTTCTACAGAAGCTGGGAATGTTAATGCACAGGAGTTTACATGCTGTTTACTGTCTCAGATGGTCTCTGCTTTGTCTCACAAAGCAAGTGATTCATTGCTTTTTTAGCTCAGGCTGGGGCAGTAATTACTTTCCTGGTTTGCTAAAAATAAAGCTGAACCAAGACTAAAATATTAATCTTTAAAGGAAAAAAGAAAAAGGTGCAAAAAGCTGATGTCTCATGTAAGTATGCATTTAAAATATGGGTATCAGAATGGGTATGGTATATAGGTATGAATAATATATGCATGTCTTTAAATAATGAACAACTAATGCCACAATCTATTTTTACTTAACCAGACCTCTATTGTTAATGTATGTTCACTTGGTCAATAAGATACAGTGGTTTTCTTTTCCTGCTATTTATTTTCTCAGCATGTGATTTTCCTTCTTGATTCATCAATACCTGTCCTTTTGTGGAATGCCAAGATGTCTTATTTAAAAATATCAGAACGAAACCTACTAACTTGTTGGGTCTTCTAACGTGATAGTATTTGACTTACACCCAAAAGATGAAAACCAAACTGTTTCCTTACCTTTTGATATCACTAGCAGATGCTGACTGGTACTATGGCCTTGCTGCTAATCTGTTATCTTTTTAATAACCTGGAAAATGACTGCTGTACCATGTGTACTGGTAAATTGGTAGTGTTAGATGATAATACATATTTTTCATGCTATGCAAATATAATTTGTATTTGTAAATCCATTTTGTTTCTTGAGGAATTCAGATCACGATATAATCCAAGTAAGCAGAGAACCATCTAGTTTCATAGAGTTGTGGGAAGTGGGAGAGGGAAGGTGAATTTTCCTGTAGAGGGATGCTGGGCAATGTGTCATCACCCCAGTGCTTCCCAAGGGTTGGCCATTGTGGGGATGGGGTCTTGGGGACCGTGAGGAGTAAAGGCTGCCTCCTACAAGCGTTCTCTAGGCAAATGCCACCAGTGTCATCTTGGCTAGCCACAAAGCTGGTGTCAGCAACTGCTCCTAGGCCAAAGACTTCAAATTGTGTGCCAAGACTGGAGGCTGGTGAGCCCTGAAAAGAAGACCAGTAATTTCTCAGGAAGGGCAGTGACTTTGGGCATGAGTCCTCCTGTAAATATTGTCGAGGACCGCACTTCGACCTCCAATCCCCACGCAAAGACGAATGTCCCTTTACTTAAGGAGCAATGCTCCTTGGGTGTGGCCACCAAATACAGGCTAAAAAGCCAGCGCCTGCGGCGTCCTCCACCCTCTGCTGCCTCGGGCGGCTCTGAGCTCTCCTTACTCCTTTTGTCACTACCCAGCTACGCTCCCCCTAAAAGCAACACGCAGAAGCACCCGCTCCCCCACGCCTGAAAGACCTTCACCCTCCTCTACCGGGCGGCCCTGCCCGCCATAGTTGGCCCCGCCCACCCGCTGGACCCCTCTCCGCTAGCGGGGCTGTCTTTCCCAATGCCTGCCGGACCGCGGCACCCCTGACCGGCTCCTCGCTCGGAAGCGCGGTGGCTCCCGCCGTTCTACTTCTCTGAATCCCGGATGGCGACGCCTCCCGCTAGCCGGGTCGCAGCGCTGTGCAGCAGGGGGGGCAGGCGGCGGAGAGGACGACCCTGACTGGTAGGGGTCCTGCGGGGCGGCAGCGGGCGGGCGGGCGGATCAGTGTCTCCTTCACTTCGCCCTCCACTGCCAGCGCCTGAAGCAACGCGGCCTCCTCACTGCGAGACCCGCCCGCGCTCCCGGCCCCGCCGCCGTCCCGCGTTAACCAGGTGCTGGCACAGGCTACGACCGACCCCGTGGACGCAGGAGAGGCGGGCGGGGATCGTCCGTGTGCGAGCGGGCGGACGGGTGGCGAAGGGGGCTTGGGGGCCGCACGAGGGCGGCGGGGCGGAGGACGCCTTCCTAAGCACCCGAGCTAACGGCGGGGCGGCCGGGCTGGTGTGTGTGTTGGGGGGGTGGGGGGAGTGGTGGTGGTCTCCGCACGCGTCGTCTCCCTCCGCCTTCCCCCGTCGTCTCCGCAGGCACTGTGCAGTCCTCGGCGTGCGGGCCCTGCTCGGGCCGAGCCGCGATTACATAAGGGGCGGCAGGGCGGGCGCGGCGGGAGGGGGTCAGGCCGGCATGCCCAAGATGGCCGCGTGGAGGAGTTCACCTTGCAGTAGAAGTAGTCGCCACTCGCCCTGGCAGCAGCGTAGACACGAGCGAAGGACTTGCTGCTGGGCGCCGCCGCCCAGGCCCTTCCCTGGAAGGGTGTGCCGCATGTCTGTGCGTCCCGGCATAGCCTTTCACAGCCCTGATTTCCCTTTCTCTGTCTTTCTCGTCTGGGAGGCTGTGCTTTACCTCTGCTTTTGGTTTTTGAGCGCGTAGTTAGTTTTCATATGTTCAGGTCTTTCTCTTCACCGTGGGGTCTCTTAATCGGCCTAGCTATGGCTACTAGACAAGCTTGTTCACCTCCGAGTTGTAAGTAGGCAGAGAGTTGAAGGCAAGGGCAATAAAGTAGTTTTGTTTTTTTTGGTGTTTTGTAAGGTTTAATAGTCGCGAGAGTCTGAAGGTCATTGGTCTCTCCAGTGTATTTTAACAAAGTATTTTTTGAATAATACCAGTTTTTCTGTTGCTTTTTACACTAGTGGAATGAGGAATAAGATTATCTGATAGTTGCTTTCACGACAAACCTCTTGTTAGATGGTACTTATTTTTAGTCGCTTCTAATTAGTAATTTTCAAGTAAAAGACACTTCAAAATAGGGTTAAAGAAAATGGCTTGTGATTGTAAGAATTTGCAAACCTAGCTAATTTGCCAACATTGGTGGACATAAGAGTGATTTTTATTTATTTTTTGGCCCTGTTTTCTTTTAATGAGCGTTCTGAGGATGGCACTGGCTTATTAGGTATTTAGTATACCCAAAACTAACCCTTGGTTTCCCCTTTTTTCTTCATCCATCCCTGTTAGTACAGGATTAGAACAGCAGTGTGACAGTTACATGCTGTTTTAACTTTTTTTATCACAAACCTTGCATCTGTAGGCTGGAATGTCTGAGAAATACTGGTTGATTTTCTTGTGGTGGAAAGGATGCTTCAGTAGGCCACATAAAATAGCAACATCCTTTTTACTGTAGTAATCCTTGACTGGAGACACAGATAACAGTTTAAGTTCCCAGAACATTCCTGCTTATCATAAAACTCTTGTCTGTAATGGTTGTCTAGTCAGACTGGAAACACTGACAGTAAAAGTGAAAAGCTGATTTACTTATATGGTATGTGTATGTCTGTGGTAAAGGTTAGTACAGACTTTGAAACCAGAAATAATTATTCTTCTAAGATGCTAGTTAGGAGTGAGTGCACAGGGCTATGTAGCTAAACCTTCTCTAAATTATTTTAAATTGCTGATGAGTTGTACAGTTGCTGTACAGCAGAAATTTAGAGGGGAAAGAGCAATGTTTGCCTGCTTCCTTGTCATTTGGTCTACCACCTGACCTGCTTTTTTCTATTGAATAAATAATTGGAACTATTTAATATCTTGCCACTGTGATTTCGATCTCTCTTGCTATAGGTTTATTTTCCCTCAAGACTTAATATGCATATGAACTTGGGCTAAGTCTTTTTAAGCTTCAAACTCTGTGCTCTTAAATATTATTTTCGTGTTGGTGGTGCAGCTTTTTGTGTGTATGTGGGTTTTTTTTAAGAGACAGATTAACTCTGTGGAAAGACACACTTGTTTTGCATTCCTGGGTGAGTGGTGGCTGTTTTGCTGTAGTGATTTGGTTGTAGAGTTTAAAACTCCTTAATAAACAAGAGAGATTTTTATCATTTGTTTTAAAAAACAAACAAACCCCCAAACAACCCTCCCCAAAAAAAAACAACAGCCCCCCCCCAAACAAACAAACCCCCAAAATACCAGAAAACCCAAAAACTCTCAGACAAGAACAAGATAAGAGTCAGTTATGTTAAGATGTTTTTCTCAGATCAATCAAATGATTACTGGTGTCTCAAGTGTGACCATTCAGTTTGGAAAGATAAGATTTTTGTTTGCTTGTGTTTAGCCTTTTTATGGTGCTTCTCTAGTTAGTTTCATTGTGTCCCCCTCCCAGTTCCTTTTTTTCCCCCCTTTCACAGCATGGAGGGAGTTATTAACTCTTCAATATATGGTCTGTTTTCTGTATTTTAAAACTTTAAACTACAGTGCCTCTGTCACAGTGGCCTTTTGCTGTTGAAATAAGGGGAAAACTGTAACCCAAGGGAGGTACAGATAGCATGTATACTCACAGGGGGGAGAACCATACAGGCCTGTGTAAGACCTTAGACCATAGCTACTCTTGAAGGACGGGTTCTTTAACAGTGAGATTGTCAGAGGCACGCCATCTGAGAAAAGGACTTTCTAAAGAGCTTTTCTCAGACCCGGTGCTCCTACTACTTGCTTGTTGTAAAGTAACAACACAACCCTCCAAACTTAAACTCTTGTAAGTTACAGGTTGCTAGTTAGTGGCAGTAGATGTTTCTTTTTGGATTGTATGTCCACGTTTAAAATATGTAACAAATGGTGTAGCAAACCAGATATGCACTCTTTTTAAATGTTGAAAATAAAACCGTGTAGGTCATCTTAGGTAATTTTCATAAGCATCTGTCAAATTTGACTGTGGGACTTCAGGAGATAACTGTCTCCATTAGCTTTTCAAATTTCCAGTTTCCTGGTGTTCGGTGGTAACTGCCAAATCTGGAAATAGGAGCTATTAGCTGATTTCAGGTAATTAAAGATGTAGGGAACAATCTACTTGAAAAAGAAGAACAGGGTGTTGTTGTAATGCTCCGTCTCTACAAGCAGATTACTGTAAACCAAGAAGAGTGTTAACAGTGACTATCACTGAAATAATCTGTAGTGTTTCACAGAGTGCTGTAATTGTTTGAGCCATCTACTATCAGCTTTAAAGAGTGTCTTTAAAGTGTTGTGGTAGCACCTTTTTATGTGCGCACACAGTGGCAGAAGATTCACTATTAATTAGCCTGTTATCTTTCAGCTCCAATGGCAATTCCTCCATCATACGTAGACCTTGGCAAATCTGCCAGAGATATCTTCAATAAAGGATATGGTAAGAATAGTCCCTTCTATAAAACGTGGGGGTTGTGGGGCAGCAATGCATTGCCTTTCTAAGCCTGTAGGTAAAAATGAATGCTGAAATGTTTCTGAGGAGGGGGAAGGTGTGTCAGTTTTAGATTTTTACCCTCAACTAAGAGATCATTGGAGGCTTTTTGTGGGCAGTTTTGATGTGAAATCTGTTCAGTCTTACTGCTTTAGCTACCTGAATGTCAGAGGTGTACAAGTTATGCAGGAATAGAA
>VWZX01001287.1:990933-1041874 GCA_013399015.1 Galbula dea | reverse complement strand
CTTGATGGAAATGAGAGCAGACACTGATGAAGACAACCAGATTCCAGTTTCAACATCAGTAAAGTGCATTATAAGTTAGGAAGTCTTCTTGCTACACATAAAAGAGCAAATAAATTTGCAAAGACTTGAATAAAAAGAAAAAAAACTAGGCCAAAGTTCATTTTCTTGTGATTTCCCAGTTCTCAGAGCTGATCTGATTTTTAGTGAGGAGTCTCTTGGGAATGCTGCTGCTGAGGTTGGATAGACTCAGATTTGAAAGGAAAAATAAGAGAAAAAATAAAATTGAATATGTGTGTTTGAACAACCACCATTCTCTGTTTTTATTTTTCCCAGTGCCTGCTTTGATGTCCTATGAAGAGCACAGAGAAAGATTATATCTTGCAGATACATGCCTACACAGAGAGAAGATTCAGGAAACAGATGAATTGGGTCTTAATGTTAGTATACAAAAAGCACACGTTATCTTTTAGAATAAATACATGCTACCCTGATATTGTGTTTGCTTTCAAAGTGCATCCTTAAAAGTTCCTCATGTATTTTGAATGGAAATGTAAAAAACTGTTTAAAAAGGAAAGCTTGATGGAAACTTTTTAACAGACTGCATAGTGAAGAGGAAAGGTGGAGAAAAAGAAAGAGACAACAGCACCTATCAAAAAGAGATTTTATCTGAACATTTTACCTATCTCATATCTCCTGGCTATGTCCAGCTGCTAAACTAACTGAATCAAGGAACCCAATACTTATATTGCTGTGTTCTGTGCAGTGTTCTTACTTACCTTAGAGACAGGCACAGAAGGAGGGACAGTTATTAATATTTATGTTTGAATTTCAGACTGATCATTTTTCCTTGGCTTACCTATGACTTAAAGACTCCTTTAGGAATATCCAGTCACTCAGTAGGCTAGAGCAGGACTTTTTTTAAAGCAGTATCTGTCAGTATGATGGGGCTAAATGCTGATGTCACCCAACAGTTCACTCATTTAGCCCTGAAACTTGAGTATAATAGGTCTGGGGTTTTGTCACTTTCATCTGTTCAGCTCTTCAAACAAGATGACCTAAAATGTTGAAATTGAATCAAGCAGATTCAGAAGCACTAGAAAGGTTGCATAATTGTCTCCAATTATCATGAGGCATTGATGGCCCACTAATGCAAGCTTCTAGAAAAACCAAGCTGGAGAAAAAAAGCTGAGTTATCATCATAAGTGCAACCTCAGCTTAGAGAAAGTCCTCGAGAGGAAGCTGGATTCTTTTCTACTCTTACTTCTCAGCAATTAACACATTAAGCAGCAATCATTTTGCAGACCATTACTCCTGAGAAGGACAAAGAATAAAAACACAGAACACCAAACAATTCTCCAACTTTTAAAATCAAAGTAAACATGCTTTGGTAGCACAAAATTTCCCAATATTGTCTCAGTTACTACATGATCCAGGAAGACACCAACTCTCCAGGGGAAAACTCAGAAATGTGTGTGTGAGTACACTGACATATCCAAGGATGTTCTTAGGATAGTATCTGCTACCAGTAATAGCAGTAATATCTAGTACTAGCTATTTAGATAGACCACAGTGGAGAGTGGACACCTTGGCCACAACAGTGCAGCTGGTCTCACTTTGTTGGCTTTGCTGAGAACAGTTCAGGAGGATCTAGGACAGGGAGAAAGTTCCAGGTCTGGTCTCCATACAGTTCTCTTTGCCTGTCTGCTTGAGCAGACAATGAGTAGGAGTAATACTGAGGCTTTACTTCATGTTTCAGCAGAGAGGCTTGGTGCTTTTGGTCTCTGCTAACACTACTGTTAAGGTTAACTGAGTGAGAAATGGTGTAGGCTGAGAACAGAGGTCATGCTGCCCATGGCTTCTCTGGTCTATCTTAGTCAGTTGAGCTGACACTGTACAGAGAGAGAACTGTCATTCCCAGAACTGCTAAAATGCACATCATCCTCCCAAGTGCCATAGCTCCCACTTCTGTTCTGGGGATGAAACCTTTCCTGCTCTTTCCATCTTGCCTAAGGGCTGGGAAACTGAGTCAATCTCTCTGAAGTCCTGAGATGTCACTTCATCAGGTTCCAGCATTTTGATTTGACTTGTTTAACTTCAGGGTGAATGTGAATGACTCTGGCTAACAAATGCTTCTCTTTCAATTTCCTTCCTCAAGCCCACAGGGAGCTGAGTTGCCATTTACTCCTACAAAACCTTTGACCACATAGCTCTAAGAGCACTCTAGAAAAGACAATCCCAAAAGAAAGGCCACCAGAAGGAGACATTTTTTTCTTACTTTGCCTTTGTGTGTAACACTTCTGTAACATTACAGATGCTATCTGTATATAATTAATTCAGTAAATTGTTTTCCTTCTGCTTTAATAGACATTGAAGGTGCATTATGAACTCTTCCCTTCAAAATAACAGGAAGAAGGCACTGAACTCAAGAATTAGAATGTAAATTTGTTAGTCATGATCCTTTCTATCTAAGTGTCTTTAAACCCAAGACATTAGGGATGCATTTGTTATTTACACAACATTTTGCAGCACTCTATCTCTAACAAACTGTCAAACATACAGCCAGACTATTACATGTTAGAAGCTTTAATTATGGAGTGCTTCAAACATTTCTTATATTATGCCATCTGGTGCTCAGGGACTTAAATGAATTTTTGAATTTAATGGAATATGTTCTGCATTTAAAATGCCCTAAAATTGGTTACTAACCACAAATAAATGACAGATTTATCAACATATCAAAAAAAAAAAAAAGCACAGTCCTTTCAATTGGGCCATTAAATAACCAGTCAGTTGTTAAATGTTGGTAATTATTACTTAAATAATTCTGTACTATTATTTTTATTCTTTTAAAATCTTCAAACATATCCCAGTTTAGGGATTTTTATATATTTTCAATGTAGGGATTATTTCTCATATACTTTATAAATAAAATAATGTCTTTTTTAATAAAAACACAACCAGGAAAACCAAACATCAATGCTGAATTTGTTTCCTGATATATTTATTATCCATATAAAAAAATTCTTGTAATTAGCTTCAGCAGTAGTGTAATCTTATTAGTGAGGTAGAAAGAATTGCCTTACCCTAAGGAATCCTGTTCTGGCAGGGGGGTTGGATTGGATGATCTTTTGAGGTCTCTTCCAACTCCTAACCTTCTGTGATTCTGTGAATTTTTAATACAGATCATCTTTTTATATTGTTTGAAAGAATTCAACAAACTCAAGCACAGTAATCTGTTTCTGGCCAAGACCATAACAGTAAGTACTAAAGCAAGACATACAGTTGTGATACTGTGCTTAGATATAAGAAGAACTGGAAAGCAGGAGAGAAATCATGATATCACACTGACATGAAGTGTTGAAATAGGATTCTCATCACAGTGGAATGGAAACCTAACCAGGTAAATATAAGCAATAACAGCTCATTGGAACTGATTTCCTCATCTGTTAGCCATTTTTCTTAAACTCTTCTAAGTGAATGCAACATTTAAAATGTTACAGCACAATCAGGAATAAGAAGCCTTCATCTCTAGTTGACTTACCAGCTTCAAATTAAGTGGCGGTCAGAAGCTATTTTTGACCTATTTGTTATATGGATGACATATTTCTATTCTTTGGCTGTTTACTCTCTTTTTAGTACAAGTTTTAGTTCTAAAAATGATGTCTGCAATATTATTTTCCTGAAAATATTCTATAAGAAGTGTTAAATATCTTGTTTACTTATCAGGAATCTTGATGCAATATTATTCAAGCCACTACATCTCCACATATATTTGTCTTCTCCCGGAGCATCACATGCTTCCTGTGTGGCATGAATGACTTGTGTATTGCAGAACAGGTGGGTGACTACCTGTCCCTTTTATCTGAAGGGATATCTTTATCTGAAGGGATATATTTTATCATTATTTACCAAAACCAGTTAGAAGTTAGAGAGAAGAATACAGGGCAAGGAAATGAGTTAGTACTTGTTCATCCCAACAGCGAAAAAAAATCTTTGCTATTCATATCATATAGAGCATAAAAGGCATTTAAAAAGAGAATTAAAGAACTCTGATGCATGATTTGGGATTTTTGATACTTTAGTCCACCTGTCCTTCTGTGTCATTTATGCAATGAATGCTGCTTCTGAAAGCAGGTTAGTAAAGCAAGGTGGTTCTTTCTTCTTTCAAAGGAAATACCCTTTTTTGACCCAATATGCTGTTCACCCATGCCTGTTAGTCATCTACCCATTAATTCTGCTTTCTCACATCTGTTGTGCCCAATACATTATGCTTGTTCAAGTTTGCTGATCTTTGACAGGCTAAAAAATAGCTACACAGTTGTGGGGGTTTGGTTGCTTCTGTCTCTTTGTGTGTCGGTGGTGGTTTTGTTTGTGGGTTTGTTTTTAGGTTCCCAGTCACCCTCTTGAGAAGCTGCAAGTGAAGTGAGCAGCATGAAAAACATATTTCTTCTCCCCTTTTGGATAGTTTCTAACTTGTTCTGTTTTCAGAGAACTAGCAATTACTGCTTCAGAAATCTCCAACTAATTGCTGTTCTTTTCATTTAGAAGGACACCTATTATCATATTTTAACACTGTGAGAAAGACTATTAAATTGATGTTTCTTTACTGTAATCTTTATAGAGATAAAGTAAAAAAAAATGTTAAATCTGTGTCTTAATATTTTACATTGCAAATGATCTTTCCCATGCTTTGAGAAAGGTAGCAGGGATTCTACATGTTGCAATTTTTCCCCATTTAAATCAATGCTTGCAAACTGATGTCTGCAGTGAGGACCTTAAATGGGAAAAAACATTATGGCTTAATTCTTTTCCAAAAGAAATATAACAAATGAACAAAAAACCCCAAACTAGTGAAAAAAAATGAAGAGAAAAGAACAAACATAGCTTTCCAACTGCTACTAAAGATTGTCCAGTACTATATTATTTAATTCACCAGTTTGCCAACCCTGGTTTTGTGGTCTTAATATAAAATATTAAAAATAAATAAATAGTGTACTCAAACCATCTGTGATAGTTCATTAGTAACATATGTTGATCTTAGCATGAGATTTGGCACGTGTAGGACTTGGTCCAAAGATTTCCACGTTTTCACACTTCAGATCATATAATTTTTTACAGAGAAACCAGTGTGTGCCCTTTCCAATGGATAGTTCACCCTTGTTAAGACCTTTAGAAACAACAGTGAAAAGATGTGGATGGGAAAACTTTGCTAAGGTGTTTCAGGGGTAGATAAAATACTGTACAAATCTTGATTTTCTCTTTAAGAAGGGGAGAAACAGGATATTCCCCTGGGCTCTTTCCCTCCTGCTAAGTAACTTTTAACTCATCTGGCTGCAAAATGGCAGAAAACATCCTCAATTCTCCCTGAAGGTGTGGAAGCCATGGAAAGCCATGGAAAGCACTGTGCTGTTTCATTATTATTACATCTGAAATCAGGATAGTGGATGGCATAGCCATTAATCACACTCTGAGGCTTGAGATGGCTAAACACAGCACAAGAGCAGTCATGAAGAATCCTCTTCAATTAAACTGCTGAGAAACCAACCTGAGTGTATTTGACCTACTATTTGTCTGCACATGGCCCTGATGAAGTCAGGGAATAGTCTCCTAGAAGTACCTATGAGTGCCTATGATTGGTCTGCTCTTTTCAGGAAATAAAAATAAGGAAGAATTTTTAAGCTTTTTTCTTTTCACTCTAACCTTTGTATCAATAATTTCATAAACTACTTGCTAGAGAAAACCTGAAGAGTCTGACTGACACATTGGAAAACTATTCAGAATGCCTTAGCTAGTAAAATGCTCCTAGAAGTGACAGAAAACATAGTTCCAAAGGTACTTGATAGAAGAATATTCAGGGAGAAATAGAATAAGAGTCTTTTCCCAAATCATTTATTGGTCTTTCCCCAAAGGCACATCTATAAAGCTAGAATGTGAATGTGGTTAGCTACTGTCAGATGTCTTGCAGAACTCAAGGGCTAAACTACCTGTCTCTCTAAGAGCAGTGGCTCTTTTTGGCTTCTCACAGTTTACAGTTGCACTCAAAGCAAATATAGCTCTCACTGGCTACATCAAAAACTTGCAGAATCTAACCTTGTTAAAGAAAGGAGTTTAAATTCTTAATTCTTAATGTGCTTTACATAAGCACTTTATTGCTTAATTTGCATGGTCTTTTTTACAGCATTTTCTTAATCAAACAGTTTGTGTTAGTTTATGATGTGTTTTTTTTACAGGAGTTATTGATTCTTTGTCCTTCTGAACATTTTTTGGTCATCTTCAAATTTGCTTACTATCACATATGAGATTTCAGGTCAACATCAAACCTTTCTTGTGAAAAAAAAAAAGGAAAGCATTAAACAGAAGCAAAATTTAAAACATTGCTAATGCAGCAATCTCCACTGACTCCCATAGTCCTGGTTACATTAGACAAAACAACTTAGAACTGGATAAAGAATTTCTAAAGATAATTTGTACCTTTACCAATAAACTACAGATTTCTTTTATTCTCTGTAGTGATCAAGTTTTATTCTTATCAGCCTCTCTGGCTTATCTGCTTGTATTCAGGATCAGTAGGGATGTGTAGTTAGTGTATATTTAATAATTGTCCAGAGCAGTTTCCTCTGAGTGAAATCCTATTTTAAATGAAGAAGTTCTGTAAGCAACATAGTAAGCTGAGAGTAATTAACAGAACCCATATCATTTATCATGAGAAGCTGCACCCAGCTATGCCCCAAATCTCATGCACTCTGTGTGATGCCTGCCAGATGGATGGGACTATTTAGCTATTTCTGCACTTTTCAGATTTCCCTGTGTCTTAAATGACATCTTAAGACAACAGGATTTTTGTTCTTCATTTCGTAAGTGATGTTGTCTAAATGATTGTTCTGTAATCTTTCTATTCTACAAAAGCTTCAGCAAATAAAATTAAGATTTGTTTTTGCAATAAATAGGACTAGTCTGCATGGCTTTCCTGTTTTTAAAGCCATGCACATTTAAAGTTAGATACCTTCCAGGGCCAAAAATAGGATTTTTATTGTTTTTCTGTATTGCCCCCTCCAGTTATGCTTCCATTCTTTTATGATCTTTACATTAGTAGTCAACTGTACTTGGAGACAGTGAATTACCCATCAGACAGAAAGATGAACAGTATCCTAAGTTGAAGACAATATTTTACTCCAAAACTAATGTCTTTATGATCAGGAAAAGGAAGCACATATGAATGTTGTGCTAAATTTTGATACTCATTAAAATGTTTTAAATTCCTGAGGAAGAGAAAGCAAAATAAGAGAAGGAGAAAGGAAAATTTCACCTTTAATACAAACCCACCAGTTATAGCATTATTTATAGAGTCAAAGTCTCTGCTACTGTTTGGAAACTATTCTCACCTGGACACCTGCAGAAGCTACTGATGAGCTTGGCCAAAGAGAGCCACAGTAGATATACATAAATGGAGCAGAAATTTTGCCTCAGAAACAGACAATAAAGCTTTTGTCTGCTATGAGTTTGGACATCTGTTTGCCTTGAGAAATGGAGGCAAGTATGTACTGGGATTTATTAACAAAGAAGAGGAAGAAGACAAAATCTGTGAACACTAGACTAGAGTACAAGTTCTACTTTGGTTGTTTGAGCAAGTATTTATTCTTGAGTCAAACCACATGTCCATACTAAATATAAATATCAATACTTTGTGCTGTCTTCCCTTCAGTAACCAGTTTAGCTTTCCTGACCAAAACCTATTCAAAGGCAAAGGAAAAAAATCAATGAAGTTAGAAGAGGAGTCATCCTTGGAGCTGGCCTGCTTTACATATTGGGAAATGGAGAGCTTCATTATTCTCCTTTTCCTTTCCTACAGATTCATCCTCAAGAGGAAGAATTTGAGTAATTCTTTTCCCACTAAATAGGCAGTGCCGGGAATTCAGGTCTAATCCTTAGAAAATGGGGCTGAATCCTGCAGCAATAACCATATTGAATAAGCCCTCACATCCTATCTTTCTTATTTTTTTTGTTTCTAAGAGACTACATTTCATCCTCAAATTAATAAGAATTATGTACAGAAGTGTTTCTTGTCCAAACCAATTTCCTCTTGCAGTTTTATTTTCTGTTCAAATCCCTAGCCAGCAGCAGTCATGCAGAGATAAAAACTCCTGAAGCCGCTCTGCTTTTGAAACCCAGTGTCACAGGCAGCACTTCACAGAAGTCTGGGACAGCACACACACACACAAAAGTGACTTGGTGATGGGCTTGACTCTTTCTGTCCTGTAAATCAGCACAGAGAATTAGTGATCACACAGGAAATCATCCCTCTAGGAAAACATTGCTTCAATTTGGATTTCTGTAAACATTCAGAAATGAAACATACTGGAAAAATCTGCTTTTTGATCCTTCTCATGTTCCACTCTTTCCTCCAATGAAATAAGAATGTAAACTTGTTGCAGATTCTAGAGATGTTGTTTGTTTGTTTTGTCTTTTGCTTGGAAAATTTCCACCAAATTCACTTGTGCTAGTTTTGCCTGGGATAATGTTTATTTTCTTCACAGTAGCTAGTGTAGGGCTGTGGTTTGGATTTGTGCTGGAAACAGTGTTGGTAACACAGAGATGTTTTAGCTGTTGCTGAGCAGTGCTTGCACAGGGTCAAGGGCTCTTCTCACCCTATCCCACCAGTGAGTAAGCTGGGGGTTCACAAGATGTTTTGAGGGGACACAGCTGAGACACCTGACCCCAGCTGACCAAAGGGATATTTCATACCATATGGCATCATGCTCAGCATATAAAGCTGGGGGAAGATGGAAAGGGGACATTTGGAGCAATGGCATCTCTCTTCCCAAGTAGCCTTTACACGTGATGGAGCTCTGCTTTCCTGGAGATAGCTGAACCCCTGCCTGCTGAGGGGAAGCAATGAATGAATTCTCTGTTTTGCTTTGCCCATTCACTCAGCTTCTGCTTTACCTGTTAAACTCTCCTTATCTCAACCCACAAGTTTTCTTTCAGAGCAGGTGCATCTCAAAGAGTCTATGGCTGTGGTCATATCTGTATTGCAGCAGGTATACCTAGTGAGACCAAACCTGGAGGACTGTGTCCAGCTCTGGAGCCTTCAGCACAAGAAAGACATGAATCTGTTGGAGTGGGTGCAGAAGTGGGACATAAAAATGATCAGAGGGATGAAATACCTTTGCTACGAGGACAGGCTGAGAGAGTTTGTCTCTTAGATCATTACATCTCAAGTTCACTGTCTGGAAGGATAAAATGAGATGCTGAAGTAACAGCAGCTCCTTTACTGGGAAACCCAGCTACCTGTCAGTTCTGAACTGCCTCTCAGCCCTTCAGTCATGAAGACAAATTATTTGGAATGGATGGAGATAAAAGATGAATCCCACAGAAGATAAAAGATGAACTCTCCAGCACCAGTTCAAGCACAAGGCAGATGCATACATTTCTTGGCAGTGTTAGGTGTGGAACAACAGGATAAAAGATCTGTCCCAGAAATAATCAGGACATCAAGGTTATGAAATGGCCTGAGATAACAGATGTCAGCTTTTAGAGCACTGCCAAACAAGGCTGCACAAAGGAAAACAAGTAGTAAGCTGTATTCCTTTCCCCTTCATCACAGCAGGGCTTTTTTTCATGTCTTTGAGGGGCTGCTCACTTGCCATGGAGAAAAGCCTAGAGGAGACTGATCAGATGACATATAATTAGGATGGAGCAGTCAGTCATCATATGTGCAGGTCCTACCTTGGCCTCTGCCACAGGCATGCTGCAGTTATGCTTGCTATGTATCCTGTTGATCCTTCTGGCTTGACTTTCTGGCTTGATCACAAACCTGCTTCATCATAGCCAGCAATCACTGGGCTGTGGCTGACCTTGGGAAGGTCACTGGGCCTGCTCTGCTCTTCTTGCTGGGTTTTTCCCTAAGGCTGTTTAAATAAATAAATATATGAGAAAAACTCTCCACTTAGTTGTAGACAATATATAGTTTTAACATAATGGATACAATCTATGGTCTGTCATCTTAGATAACACCTCTGTAGGCACAGAAAAAAAGGAAGCAGCTTTTCTCTGAGTAAGGAGGCTACTGATGTCCCTCACTCTCCAAAATACAGCTACTGAGGTGGTCCCTGGCAGTGTAATAACAGCTAAAGCTCCTGCTAGAGGCAAACTGTACTGCTTAATATTGTTGTTTTCTGTCTCATGCCTTTGGAGACACCAATCAATGAGGATTACTTTGATACCCATAAGCTCAGCATTATTGTACATTAATACACTAATGGTATTGTATCATCTTTCCATGTCCTCAGGCAGCACTGGGGAGCTAGAGCTATACAGAAATAAATTAGAAATGAAATCTAGATGCAAAAGTAAACATAAAGCAAAAACCTCCAAACATAAGACAGAAGCATCTAACTTCAAACAAACAGGCTCAGCAGAGGAAAAGTAAACCACCTAGCTACCATTTAAAAGAATCTCAAAGGAGAGACATAGAGTTAAGACTACCAGCCCAATTACTTGCTGTACTTCAAGGTGACCAAAGTGACAGGCTCATTGGGAGACCCTGAACAGAACTCTATGATATTATCACCATCCCTTTTTTTGTTCTCCTCTAAATAGTACATTGGGTTTAGAGTATCAGAAGACTTAAAACAATAATAATAAAAAAATTGAAAAGGTAATTAATTGGGATACTAAACAAACTTTTTTCTAAGTAATTTTATTGGTACTGCATTGTCTTTGGCAGGCTTTTATGAGTTGACAGGATAATTAATCCACCAATGGAGATCTGCTGTTGCTAATTCCCCTTTTTGTCCTGCACTCTTTGTAGACTCTAACTCCAAGAGCAGTGTGGAAGTTTCTGAGTGTAGGAATGACCATTGTGTTTGAGTCTGTACAGGCAATATACCTGATTGTACTGAGGGGCTCCAAACCCTCTTCTGATCACTTGAGTTTTTGCAATGGTGATGTAGCAAGCAACAGGAAGGATTGCTATAAATCAGTGCTGAAGTTGTGTTAGTATGCTTAGAAGTGTGTTAGTGTATTAAATCCACAATAGTCAATTTAAACACTATCTGCTGACTTCACTGGAATTCTAGTTGTGTTGATGTTTCAACAGCATTAATTGTGTCTCTGCTTTAGAATAGATTTTATGCAAATGATATTTAAGGTAAGCCAGTTGGATGTTTACAGTCTTACTTCTTGCCCTTGAAAGAAGTATTAAGAGCTGATGAAAGACAGAATATGTAGTATTTTTAGAAGAGAAGGATACACATGAGAGAGAGATGTCTAATCTTTCCCAGGAAATATGCCATATGTTTCACTATAATAGGATCTAGAAACCTTGCTATGGAGGTGCAGTAACTTGATGTACCAGAGAGAGACAGGTAGAGGTCAGGTAGCATGTCAAAGGCAGGTAAACTTCCCTCAGATTTGTCATCACAGCTGTGAGAAAATGGATGTGCTCACTTACACCACATTAACATCTGTTGCCACAGTCCTTACAAAAACCAAAAGCAGTGTAGGAAGGTGGATGATTGCATGTGACAACTTAGAACAGATTTGTCAGTTTTAGTCATTGTCCTGGACAGAGGATGAAATTTGTGGAGCAGAAGTGGAAGTATCCCATGCAGCTGATTCTGGACCTGATATTTACTGAAAGGAGCAGAGAAACAAAGATTTGAAGCAACAGCAAAGAAAGGAATAAGAACAACAAGGGGTTTAAACCACATGGAAACTAGAAGCCTAATTTCAGAGCACCATTCAATTTTGAGGTGTGTCTTGGTGATCTTCAGGGTCACAGAGTTATCTGTCTTGTCTTTCTACTTAAGAACTTAAGCTGTGGAGTTTACAACCTACATTTTAGAACCTGGTCCACCCTGTACATAACTCACTTTTTGCTAGTCTTAGAACTCCAGATAAAATATCCATTAGATGACAAAGTTATTGATAACAGGGACTTTCAGCACCAGTGGGATTGAAAGTCATTTAGAGCTGCAGCAGATGCTTATCTCACTCCAGCAGCAGACATGGTGGGGCCTTCAGTTTTGGTTTCTGAACCCTTGCCAAGGTAGTCAGACCTTATGAGTAAGAGATGATAAAAGGGAAAAAAGAGGAGGGAGGTGGGGGTGGAGAGGTGAAGAGAAACAACTCACCTTGGCTAAGTTGAACATGTGGGCTTCACAGATTTCTAAACACTGTTCAAAACACTGTTTCATCCTATCCCAGTGGGGCTGACCCCTCAGAGCCCTTTATGAAAAGCTGGTGGTCATCCATTTGGAAACATTTCCAGACATTGAGTCAGAAGTGTTGGCATGGAATCTGTCTATACAAATGGGGTGGCTGAGTGAAAGGAGAGAGGACAATGGTTTTCTCCTCCTTCGTGAGGTGATAACGAGGTGCTCTTCTTGTAAGAGGCCACAGTACCATGCAGATGTGAGGGTCTCACACACCAGCAAATTTAAATAAGTGTTTGCAGTATTCCAGGAAATTGAGAAAACAAAGCTTTTTACTCAGTGTGCACCCTCTGCTGCCACACTGTACACCTCTAATGCAATTTACCAGTGAATTAAGCAGATGTGATTTATCCCACCAACCTAATATTTCGTGTTTCAGTGGGGTGACTTCTTTTACAGCTTCTCTTTCTAATGCCATTATACCTGAGCACATGTCTGCCTTAGCAGTACACTTGAAGGGGTCTGTCTTTGATATGTGCATGTAGCTCTTAACTTCAAGGATCAAATCCTTCCTCAGTGCAAGCTCCCTGTTGTTGATAGAGCTAAAGCAGGGTTCTTTGGCCCTCGTAACTCAACTTATGCTGCCAGCTTTTATAGAAACAAAATGTGCCAGTAAATTTGCACAGCTCCTACTCACAGCATACATCAGTGGAAAATGGGAGGTGGATTAACTCCCTTTTACTTCAGGGTTTTGTGTGTTAAAGCACAAGTTTTGCCATTTACGTTAGTGTATGTAATCTATATTGTATTATATGGTATGATACAACCTATATATATAAATCTAATATATATATATATAATCAATACTTAAACTGGTTTAGTTGTAAGCTGAAGCATAGGAGGTTCCATGTGAATACAAGAAAAAATGTTCTCCCAGTTGAGGTGGCAGAGCCCTGGCACAGACTGCCCAGAGAGGTTGGGGAGTCTCCTTCTCTGGAGATACTCGGTACCTGTCTGGACATGCTTCTGTATGACCTGGTCTAGGGAATCCTTCTCTGGCAGGGTGGTTGGACTAGATGATCTTTCCAGGTCCCTTCCAACCCCTAACATTCTGTGATTCTGTGAGAACTTTGATTTCATGCAGGAAAACCACAAATTATGGCATGATGTAACCTATATATAAACCAAATATATATATAACCAATACTTAAACTGGCTTTTGTTCTCCACATAACTTTGATTTCAAGCAAGAAAACCACAATTACATTAGCATGAAATACAAAGAGCATTCAGTATCCATAACCTACTCTCACTGTGCTTGTAGGAAAAGAGGTTTAATTTTTTAATTAGATACTATAACATCAGGGATTACCTGTACTGCAGTTGATCTTTTCCTCTAAATGATCCCATGTCATTTTTAAGGGGAAGGAGTGAAACTAACTCTTTTTATTTTCCTGTTTACAAATGCCTCCAGATTTATCTTCACAACCATCACAGGCTGCAGCTACACAGTCTGCAATTTGTTCCGATCTCCCATGCACTATGATATTTTAAATTGTTAGGTAAAAGTAATATATTTTGTAGGCTACTGTAATACTGTTGTGGTACTGGACATGACTTCAGCACACTGTTGACATTCAAGAAGGGTGGAAAGTCTCCATACTATCCATGCTCCAGTCATTTCTTTAATGATTACTTGCAGCCCTATCTCCTTTTATGTGTGTTATGGTTTACTTTGTAAAAAGCTATCTAGAGTGTGTTGGAATTGGATGAAAAATAACAGCTTACTAGTCATGGATTTCCCACAGATCAGAATCTATCTGCAAGCATTTTGGAATACCAATTTCAGGGCAATATTTTGCTACTGTATCCTAGAAGACTAAAGCACTTGCTTACAAAGTCTGATATGACACAGTGAAAGAGAAGGTCAGTTAATGTTTGTGAAATCATTATTTATGTTTATATGACTGCAAACTAATTACTGGGCCCTGGGGTTTTGGAACAAAAAAAAAAAGAAGGCATGAAGGTTTCAGAGAGGGTAACATCTTAATGCCTTGTGAAGAACCAAGGTGGTAATATTTTGATCCTTGTGGAAAAAAGAAATTAGTAGCTAGTATAGGAGACCAGATAAAATCTGAAGGGTTTTTTTTGTTTACATTTCATCATCCATGTCCTTTAGAAGGTCAGAAAAGTTTCAGATAGTATTTCCAACTAGCATCACACTTACAAAAGAATTAAAAACTGACAAATGCCAAAATAAACTATTTTTCTTTTTTTTAAGTAGTAGAAGGAGCAAGTTTACATTGGAATCCATGGCATAGATACCACTAACCCAGTAATCCACAGCATTTTTTACAGGATCTCTTAGCACTATGAAGAGAGCTTCTCATCCAAATGTGAAAATAATGCTTAAAAGAGCCTGTTAAATGAAGTGAAAAAGATTAGGAAGAAAAACTGATAGGTAGAAAGAACAAGAGAACTAGGAAAAGTGGCAGAGAAGTAGGGAAGGAGGAACTAAAATATGAAGATTGAAATGGAGAGAAAAGAAGGAAGAACAGCAATTTTTTCAAAGGGAAAATGTGTAAAAAAGAACAAAAATAAAAGAGAGAAAGCAAAGACTGGAATGCAAGCAAAGACAAAGCAGAAGCTAGAGAGGTTTTCTTTCTTGCTTCCTTATACAGCATGTGGGAAAGCTGCCACATAGAAACAGGTTGGTCTTGCCCAGCTCCTGTTTCCAACCACTCATTAATCAGAGCCCAGGCATGAGAGAATGGCTCCTGACCTTCCACTCTTCCCAGAAAGCTGGAGACATGGCTAAAATTGGTGTAGGAGAGGAGTATTCCTGGCAAGGCAAAAGGAGAAACATGTACAACAGGCTCCAGGTGGGCCAGGAAGACCATAGTCTGGCATTGCTACTCCTCAGTGGTGCACTGTTCCTGATCTGTGGTAATGAGAGTCTGTAATTCCTCCTGTTAGACAGAGACAGTGGCCACAAGCAAGACTAGGGAGAAAGCTAAAGGGAATTAAGTACTGAATGTCAGGAGTAAAGGGAAAACAGCAAAGACAAAACATTAGGAACACTAATACTTTTCATTTACAGAAATTCAGATGAACCTGAGAATACTAATATGTCAGACAGGAGAAAAACTTCTTGTGTTTTCCTTAAGAAGATAGACTTATGTGAATGTATGAACTAGAAGCCTTGAAAAGCTGTATCTTCTCTTCCTTTCTCCCTTTTTTACTGCATATTTCATTTTAAGAAATGACTGTGGGGCTTTTAAATATACATATAAACTGCACACCATAACTTCAAATGGCCTCTGATATCAGTAAAGGATTGTACAGTATGTTCTAATTTTCTTTTATATCTTTCCATTTCCAGCTTTACTGTATTCTAAGATTCTTCAATAAAAGGGTAGCACAACAAGGCAGCATGGATGTCAAGTCTCTAAATCTCAGGTACCCCTCCTGTACAAACAATGCTACCTAAAAAACTCACCTCATTTAAAGCCTTCAACTACATAAAATCCTGGCTTGTATTCCTCCAGCAAATTAATACCTTGGCTTTCCATATGCAGTCATTAATAAGAGTTAGTCTTATATCTCTCCAGGGGTTACTGGAAGGAGGGGGAAGTACCTTAACATGGGGCAAGAGTGACCTAGGTGCTTTGATACTGTGTTAAGAGAGAAGAGTGTGCTCAGTTTTCTGCATACAGAGCACATTACACTTCTTTACATCCCTGCAGGAGTTTTGTGTGAATTCATTGGCAGCTTCACATTCCCAACCTGCAGTCCTCAAATCTCTATATTCCTCCTCCAGAACTAGAAGAACTGGAGTTTACAACCTACATTTTAGAACCTACTCCACCCTGTACGCAACTGGCTTTTTGCTAGTCTTAGAATAACTGGAGATAAAACACCCACTAGATGACAAAGTTATCAATAACATGGACTTTCAGCAGCAGTGGGATTGGTATTTGCTTGCAAAGACTGCACATTAGTCAAGACATGTCATTAGTTAAGACATATCACCACTGAGACCAACACAGGGCCACAGTGTTGTGCTCTAAAGTGTCTCCTCTACTGACAGTGGTTTGAGAGGTTGGCCATGTAAAACCATGGGGGTGTGTCTGGAGATGACATTTCTATCAGGGTGTATACTAGCCTTTCTACCTGCTGGAAAAGGGAGTTGGTATGTGGAAATGTAGCCCAGAGGTGTGGGTGCTAGGTTCAGGATGGTGAATCCAGAGAAATCTGCAATATCCTGATTCCAGCTGGAACTGGAGTTTAAAGTATACACAAGAGCTAGGGGTTGATTCCTGACCTGAGTTTTCTTGCACAGTCTAACTGTCACTTCAGTGGTTTTGGATTATGTTCATCTATTCCTGCTTGCTTCCCTGCCAATATAGGTATATTCTTGCTGTCACCTCAGCATTAGTTTAGTTTTATTTAAACTATTTTGTCTAAAATCAGAAACTTTCTGTGGAAGTAATAATTCTTGCTGTAATGAAATTACTTCCAGTGACATTTTACCTGAAAAGGGATTTGAGTTTAAGAGGATTGTATAGTGATCAAGAGAAAATATCATCTCCCCAGATTAGCTTTGTTTTATGAATGCTAAAACTGCTGGACTGTGGCAATTGAAAAGTCAGGCACAGTCAACACTTAGGTGATTTGTTTTCTGTGTTTCCATTCTGAACCTATACATGCTTTGTTTTTAACTCTCCCAGTGCTGGCCTCTGCAGACCTCAATGCTGATGTTGGGCTGCTGCTGCATGGGAGGCTGTGCAGGGTCCTTATTGAAGGCACTTTTAAAAGGAGGCCAAGAAATTTAAGTGTCCAATTTTCACTGCCCCTCTGTTGCAGACAGGTCCTGATCTCCTCTCAGAAATCCCAGTCTGAATGGTAGAATCCCTGCAAGATAAAATCCATTTCAAGGAAGGTTGCTCAGTTTGTCCACAGTGCTTGAGTGCCACGTTCAGCTTTTTTTCCCTGAACAGCATCTTCCTCAATCTCATGCAGAGATGCCTGTGCAAATCAGACCCTGAAGGACAAGACAAGCAGCAAGCAAAACATGCAAACAGACAGTGCAGAAAGGGGCAGGTGAACAAAAACAGCAGGCAAGGTTGGCTGCAAAACAGATGCTGTGGAGCAGTGACCAACTTGCCACCTGTCTTACCCATGTCAGATGGTAGATTTCAGCACACATCTGGCAGAGGCACATAAATACTGTAGAAAGGAGAAGTTTCCCACCAGGGCTGTACTCTTCCACATTATGCTATGCTCTGTGGGGTTCTCTTGGATAAGACAAGTGAACCAGCATTTTCCTGCTCATTCACAGCAGATGAAATCTGCACTGGGGTGGGTTAATGGCAGTGAGGATGTCAGATAACCTCAAAGCCCATGCTGGCACAGACTCTTTGTGCCTCCCACATCTCCAATACCGCCATTAAATTCAGTGTGAGACCCTAGCTGTGCAGAACACAGTTTCTAAGCAGTATCTGTGGACAGGTTCCCTGTGCTAGTCCCCTAAGATTATTTTGGGGATTTGATTGTAGCTACAATCAAATTGTTTGTACATTGCTGTACCAATTTTCTTTGGCAGCCCTATCATGCTAGATCATGCTGTAGCTATATTTCCAGATAGGAAGGATTGGGAACTCTGTAAACTTTTGTTGAGGAAGCAGGAAATTTCTGAATAAAACACAGATAGCAACACCACCTATTCTAGACACTTTAAAAAAGTGTGAGGGAATGTTTACATATTGCCAGCTCTAGTTAGGTCCATACCCCATACACCCTGAGGGAAATAGCCAAGCAGATTTGCAGCAGACAGTGTAATTGTTGCTGATGAGGGAAAAACAGAGCAGGAGTGAAAAGGTAACTGGGTGCTGAAGGTGCAAAGCAAAACTGGTGTAATTAACTTTTTAAACTTGTTTTTTAATTTCTGCAGGTCATGAACTTCAGCTTTAGAGGTGATTATGTGTTTCCAAGAGCAATGCACTTCCTGGGCAGTAGGAGAGTGGGATTGCCATCCTATAAATTGCTGTTCAGGATCTGTGTTTCAGTGCACAGATGTCAAATACACCCACATACATACATACACAGGGTAAATAGTCTGGAGAATTTACTTAGTAAAAAACAAAACACCAAAAAACCCCCACTCCTTTTTCCTCAATCATCTTCAAAACAACTCATGCAGGTTAAACTGATCTTTAGCATCTTCAGAGACAAAAAATCACCCATTGTGATAGTATTCATCAAAGTATGTGACTCAACTTCCAAACTGAGGTGCAAGCAAACTCCCTATCCAGGCAGTTTCATGTGGTACTTGATGAATGACACATGCAACTATCCAGTTACTCACTTTGGATATTTTTATGTTAGGACTATGGCAATGTATGTACATTGCTTTGCTTATTTCTGTTGAAATTCAGAACAAGATCAGAAGAAGATGTAGTACATGTAGCTATGATTCCTTTGGCTGTGATAAATCTTGGTGCTAGTTGCTGTGGAAGAGGTTTATGAGTCACATGGAAGATCTGGTACAGGAAAATTCCTTTTTGTTTCTCCTCTTAAAGAATTTTTCCTCATTTATGATTGTAAACTAATACAGACTGAAAAGTGTGTGTTCATAATGATTAGAAAACAAAGTCAAAAACATATGTTGGGAAATAAATGATTGTTATTTATTTATTAGAAATAATATGAGCCAAAGAAGGAGGAAAGAGATTATTATCTTGCCTAAAGAAAAAGATAAGCAGATGTCACTCATGAAAAAAGGAAATCTCTGCTTCTTATGAGATGTTCCAACCATAGCTGGGAACTGCAAAAAGAAGGGAGAAAAAAGGGAAAAGTAAACAGCATTGATAGAGGCAGACAGAATATTGATGGGCATTACTGAGCAAGAGTAGACAATGTGTTCATAAAGTTTTAACTTACAGAGGACTGAAACTTCTTCCAGGACCATCTCACCCTGAGGATATGCCCAGAGCAACCTAGTGAGAGTGCAGAGCTGCAGATAAGCTGATCCTTAAGTAAAGTGATATCCTCTCAATTTAAAAAGAAAAATAAAGAAATAAAAAGGTCCTGACATTCTTATTTCTAAAATAAAACTATGGGCAAAATCAGAACTGATAAGAAGCTTTTTTAATTTATTTATGGCAGAGAATATTTAGCCTTGAAAGATAAAGCTCTGTGGGAGTTGTGGTGTGAGAACTTTCTTTGTCATCAGTTACAGTAATGTTCTCAACCTCTTGGCACCCTCCTGACCTCTTTTTTTCTAAACCCCCTGAGTGCTGAAATTCACTGGTTGAAAAGCAGTGGTCAATATAAATGTTAAATAAACATAAAAAGATACAAATCTTACTGAAAACCAAAAAGATTTAAAAGTCAGATGATATTAGCTATTGTAAAAAAGAGGAAAGAATATGACTGATGGCTCATAGCATTGCTTCTATTAAAGAGTTTTGAAGACACTTTAGACATAATAATGGGCTATATAAATATCTTGGAAACTGGTTCCAAGACTGAGTTGATGTAGAGGACTGCAAGTAAGACTATGGACTTGCCAACTAGATACTAAACCCTAATTACAAGTACTGGTAGACATGATTCCAACAGTATACTTGAAATGTTTAGGGATTGTGTTGGGGTTTTTATATTCTAAGGAGGATTATTGGCCATCTGAGAGTTGAAAAACCTAAAAAACAAAACAAACCAACAAACAAAACTCAAAAAAACCTCCAAAACAACCCCCCAATTTTCTAATGAAACATAGCTCATGCTATTGCCATGTGTATGAAACACAGTTGTATAAAATGTTGGGAAAAGTGATGGATACAGACATGGATTTAGCTGAACAGAATTTTGTAGCTGTTTCAGATGAATGTTATTCAAATTTCTTTCTGAAATGAATGATGTCATTACAAAGCAAGAGAACTTCCAGGAGACTCCATCTTTAAGCAGACCAGGATCACATTCTCAGAGGTGAACTTTGGATATTATAACTATTTCTTCCTAGTGCAGCTCTTTGGCACAAATGTGAATTTGTCACTGGTGCTATTTACTGAATGGTTACAGTTTTTGTCCTGAGCCAGAGGTATTCCTTTTTCTGCCTCATCTGTTCTGTGAAGGGTAATAGAAATGATACTGCTCTGACCTTTTTAGTATTCTGTAATTTGATTCGCTTGCCATTCCTACCCTCTTCTGTTTGTAACCTCAGCAACCTGAGACCAGAATGGTCACTCAGTCAAAACACAGCATACTGAAAAGGTCACAGAAGTAGAATTTACTGCACCTGCTTCTCAGGACACACTAAGCAGTAGAGCAGTGGTACCTGGTTCTGATGATTTATTTCCATGAGGACTGAAATAGAGGGAACCTAGTATCCCGATGATAACACCTCTGATGGGACAAGTTCTGCCTGTACCAGTATGAATGCTGTAATGGTGAACAGAAATCAAGCCAGGACACATACTGCTGCTTTAATTTCTTTCTATTTAAAACAGCACTAAATTCAATAAAGCATATTTCCAAAGTTTACTGGCCTTTTAAATTGTTTTTCTTCTTCACTTCAGATGAGTGGATAAGTAAATGAGGTGGGAACTGTGCAGTTTATTACAGCAAGTTTGTCAGGATGGAAAAAAGTCATTGTGCAGATAATGTAAAATGTTTGTGGTGTGCAAAGAATTCCTGCTGAAGAGATTTCAGCCTCATGTATTCATGCTTGAAATGCCTTGTCTTATAAAGTATTATGTCTTGTGATTATGTATAAAATGTGCTTCTCTGAAGGAAAACAAAGTTGGCAGCCTTTTGTAGTGTTTTTCTGTGTGAGCATGATGAGTTTGTTTTCTTCAGGGTAATCCCTCTCTCCCCAAAAATCCATGGTTTTGGCCAAACTAAGGTGGTTAGCTCTACAGAAATGCAAGCAGGGAAAAATTGGGCCTGATAAATTTGCCTAATGAACAAACTGAGATTAGGTCAATATTAGAGTCAACAATTCTCCATTTTTGGAGGAGGTAGCCATAAACAGTATAGAACTGGTTTATTAGCTGGAAAAAATATGATAGTTTATTAGGTATGAATTTGTAGATTTTACATCAGGTATTTTGGTTATTTTGGATTTAGAAACAAAAGAGTAAGTCTAGATGTTGACTGGATGAACACTTAGATCAGTTAGCTGTGGTGTGGTGAATAAGAATTAGATGCTCTAGTGTATTAGCTGCATATGGATAGAGAATTGCTTGGAAAAACAAAAAGCAGGTAATGGTGTTTTTAGTGAGTGAATCCTTTGGAGTCTTTCTCAGTGCAACAGTCAAGGCTGTGCTTCAAAGAGCAAACAAGGTCTAAGTGCATGCTCAGGTTGTGTTTACAGCAGCTGGCAGCACTTCCTTGCTTTCTGCAGTGCATTTGCTAGTCCTTATCCTCTGGCCATCCAGACTAATGAGAGCACACCACAGATTTCTCCCAGCCTCTGTGTTTGAATTTGTTTCCAAATGAAATATGTGGGAGGAGGGTTTCCACTGAGTTCTCATTCCCACACCAGGAGGGATGTGGCCAGGAAACCCAATGAGGCAGCAGGACTTGGAGATAAGTCCTGAGTAGAGAGGTAAGAGCTAACTTGATCCTACAACTTCATTACCTGATGAAAAACAAGAGCTTTGAAAATATGCCAAAACTCAAGAGTTTTGAAGTCAGTAAGAGTCTTCCCTTTCACTTCAGCAATGCTGGGGTGGGTATCAGGGAGATGACAGTTGCTTTGATTTACTGAGATTGCTCACAGTATCAACTGTAACTGCAAGGAAACTTCCTTGACAGGACATATGTGAGCCTGTTACTGCCTCTCTCAAATACTAAGCATGGCAGCCTACTAACTCAGTTTTCAATCTGTCAGGCACAGTGAAAATTATAGCTGCATCCTCTTTTTATTTTAGGTTTATGTTGAATTGATTATTTATTGGCTTGAAGTCATGTGTGTTAGTTTTAAATCTGAAGAATCCTCACTTGACACACTAAGCTGAATGGGTTTATGTGAATGGAAGCACTTGTAAAACAATATTTCTGGATGTATGTGCTTAAAGGAAAAGGATTACTATAGCTAAATAGTAAGCTTGCTAGTAATGTTTAATGTCTTTTTAAAATATGATAATTTTTATCTAAACTGTAGTCCATCTGTTCCTCTGCCAGTCAATCTCCTTTCAGGACCTTTTGAATTTAGGGTTAAATCACAATGCAGTTTAACAGGCATGTCAAGTAAATTAAAAATTCAGTAAAAATAAGCACTGAAAAGAAGAAATTAGTATTAGTCTGACCAATATGTTTTGCATGTCCCTATTTTCACTTGAGCCTGAAGGAAGGAGGTTAAATCCCTACATTTCTGTCACCATTCCTTGGTCACCCTAACAAAAACCTGGAATAACCATCCAAATTTACTTCTTGACCTGAAAATGATAAAATTGTTACCTCCTGTTCTCTGCTTATATGCAGAGCAGGAACAGAACAGAGAATTTGACACTTCAGACTAAATGTATACAATGCTATCAACTGGATGTGTTAAAGTGCTAAGAAAGTGAATGGTTGCAGGGCATTGGAACTTGATTGCCTATACTGTTAAATGCTTAGAAAAATCCCTTTTATGGTTTTGTCCTGGGCCAGCTTACACTCTCCAAATAAATCCTAGTGTGGCTGGGAAATGAGCACAGGCCTGAAAGACATTTATGGTGAGGTAAAGAGAATTTAGTAGTGTAGACAGGGACCATTCCGTACCAGCTGGCTTCAGTGCCAGGAAATGGTCCCAAGCATGTTTAATTTACTACTCTAGTCATAGCCTAAGTGTCCAGGAGTAAAAATATTCACTGAATATTTTAATCATGCAGCAATCTTAACTTACTACCTCCAATTGTCTTCATGCTACGTGGACTTGCACCTCAAACCCAGGCTCACTGTTTTGTAGAAGACAGAGAAAGCATCACCAAACAGCTTTCCATCCTCACAGGTGTGTTGCTGATGCATGCTGAGAATCTAATCCATCAGATCTCTTATTCAGGGAGGCATATAAAGCAGCTAGGAATGTTACTGCTTGTGGGTTGAAAGGATCTCAGTGTGCTGCTGACACACAGCTTTGTGTCTCTACAGTCCAATGCACATCACGATGCCTCATTTCACATAGCCCATAGGTATGAGGGAGCTGGCTGATGGTTTATCTTCAGAAGAGCTAAAAATAAGTAGACTGGATTTGGGAAAGCCTTTTCCATATCTTTCACAGCTCTCTTTCAATTGTACTTTATGTTAGTAAATAAGCCCATGTTCAAATGAAGCTTTCAGCTGTTTCCAGTGAAATGTCTGGTAGGCAATGCAAGAAATTTTAGTCTTTCCTTCAGGATTTTGCCATTGTGACCTATGCCTTCTCCATCATTGGAATGTGGCTATTACAATGTGTTCATCACAATCTAGTTAAAAGATGAAACAAATGAGTCAGAGGGGGAGGTTTTTTTACCTCTACTATATTTATTACTAGGAGGATCTGATGTTGCTACCATCTTTCTCTTTTCCACTTGTCTGTTTTAAATGACAAGAGAATCTTCCTCTTGGGCAAATGGTTCAGGCTCCACCTTATATCAAACTACTCCCCATGGACCAGAGGTTTTGCAGCTGTGCAGCTTTCCAGGGTAGGTTTGCCTTTTCATGAGAGGGAAGGGAAGCTAACAAATGGGTCTGAGAAAAAGTTCCTTTCCTTTGTGTTGTCCAGAGAAGTTTGTTCAGATCACAATCAAGGTTCAAAGTACAAAGGTTTTATTATTAATAGGCCTGTTATGTTTCTTCTGTGTTTGTTTGTCAGCACAGATCTTGTTTTGGAGGACAGGAACAGTGTTACTTTTCCTATGTTAATATTACTAGTAACTGGAAAAATTTGAAGAAGGAAATAAATAAACTATTATGAACTCTATCTTACATTGGACTGCTCTTAATGTCGTTACATCAACAGAAACATTCCTGTTTACTTCTGTGGAGCCAAAGGCCACTGAAATGTGAATTTACAATAGCTGGAGGTTAAAGACAACGTTTTCAAACTTGAATGTCCAAATACAGCCGCTGAAGTACCTTCCAGAAAGTTACAGCAGTGACCAGCATTACTTCACTGACATTTAAGTTTGAATATTTTCCTCCATGTGGCTTGTTCAAACTGACACTGCTGATCTGAAGCATAGCTGAAAACCCTTCAATTTTTGTCATTTCACAGAAACTCTGTTGTGTCATTACACAGTCAAATTCTGAAAGTTTTCAAGTACTAGTAAAAGTCAACTGCTTCATCACACCACTGAGAGCACAGCCACTGACATGAAAGCAAACCGAGTGACTCCACTGCATTAGTAACAGAAGCAATAATTAGGATTGCTGCTTCATCCTAATTATTGTTAACTGTTTGTAGTTAAGTTTGCAACAGGAAGCCAGAATAGAAATCCAATCTCTGAGTTAGATTTACAGAAGGAATTCATTAGCAGCTGGCAATGGAAAGTGTTCATCCTCTCCAGTATGGATACTCCTAACAAAATGTCAATTATAATTGATTGCCTCAGCAGTGTACACCACTGCTGTTAAACCAGAACCAGCTACTTGTTTTGCCTATAGCTAAGAATTCTGACACTGACAATCCTTTATATACTTGCCCAGAAGAAAAGCTGTAGGGTGTTGCATTTGACAAGTATTTCACCATGTTCTCATTTTCTCACTAACATATATTTCCATCAGTTTTAGGATGAACTTATCTGAAATGCACTGTTCCTAATGAAGAGTGGCACTGACTGATAGTGGTACAGAATAAAGACCACCATTTGTAAAGCAGTTGTGGTTACCTGGAAGAGATTTCAGTCTCCAAAACTAGAAAAGGAAAATCCACATTTTCTTTAGTACTACATAAAGAGTCAGTTTTACAGCTAGTATTTCAATACAAAACAGTATGTCTTTATCTTATTTTTTATTCATGGGGAAGATGATGCCAACACAATTTTCAGGTTAATTAGGAGCATTATATCCTCAAACCTCCTTTTAATATTATTTTCATATTCCTTTCTGCCTTGTCAGCAAAATGAGACTTTGTAGCCTAGAGAACATTTAAAATATTCTAAATGCCAGAAAATTACATTTTATATAAAAGGAATATAAGCTAGGAAAAAAAGACATGTATATATGTGTATCTATAAGGGTGTGTAATATATAAGGTGTATAATAAGGTGTGTGTGAATATATAAGATGTATGATAAGGGGTGTGTGTATATATAAGGATACATGTCTTCAGTCATTACTTTCTGAGATTCTCTTATAGCCTGCCTGGTAATTCTGGAAAAGTACTGACAGGAAAGGAGCTAGTATATCCCAAAACACCACAGCATCATATAAAACCATTAATTAAATTAATTTGCAAGGCAGATTTTGACATGAATTACATTCTGAGCACACTTTAATTATAGTTTATCCATTTTTTTTTTCCAGAAATAACTTCTGATTCCTTTGTAACAATTTTAAAAATAGGGTAAATACTTTTCAGCTGCTATAAATTATCATAGATTTAATGACTTAAATTGACTTATAGCTGATTATTACTTCCTGGAGACTCAGTCCATTTCCTCTCCAGCTGCTGTTACTGATCAATATGCATTCATTCTCCACAGATGAGGAAAGCAAGTGGCCACATGAACCCAGTTTTCATTAAGTTCACTAAGTCATGGGGAGGTGAATGCAGAAACAGAGAAAATGCAAGTTTCTTGTGTTTAATTGGAAGGAAAAATGAAGTAGAAATGGCCAATATTCTACAGAGTTAAGGAGCTTATGTTAGTTTCTATAAAGATGAGTTCATTTATTTGCTGTGAGTTTAACTGGATTATGATGGAAAATAATGGGAAAGTTCTGAAATCCCTTGCTAATAGTTGGAATTTTTTTCCCTTTTGAAGTGCTGAAAATCTGTTTAGTTCCTCTCCTAATGTATGTTATGCTTTACAAAATAATAAGATACTAAGTTATTGGTTTCTGTTTGTTAAAAATAGATGTGTAAAAAAATCCCACATGAATTGTGTGTTAAAGTAGAATTGCTTTTCAGTTCAATCATCTCAGACATTAACTACTATAAAATAACAGCCTGAGGTAGACCTGAGAACAGGTTATGAAGTCTTGGGCTATTGAATGCAGCAGCCTCAACTTTGCCCTAATGATGAACATCCATTTTCCATCAGAATTTGATACTATTAAAGTTCCAGGCTCAGAATTTCACTAGGCTAGAAATTGAAAAAAATACTAAATTTGTGTGTAAGAACTATAGAGAAATGAAACTTCTGAACAATCTGAACTGACCACTCTTTGCACACATCAGTTGTGTGTGAAGAAGGAAATCTACTTCACTCATCTAGAAATCATGCCCACAGAGAGATGTGTGAATATATATATATATTTAGATATTCACAAATACAGTACATGAAGTGCCCTCCTATCCCAAGCCTCCTTAGTTCTGAGCCACATGATTGATTTGCACAGTGTTTTTTGTGGTCTGGTTTGGAGAAAATACAAAGTTACTGCAAATTCTTTTAATTATTTACTAGTATTTAGGCCTTTAAAATTAATTTATATATGCCTTATGTATTTATTGAGTCTATTTTAGGTAATAACATAATTGTCTTATGTTCTTTTCTCTTATGATATAATAACCACAGAATAATTCAGTGTGACATATTGCCTAGTTTTCCTCTGCTGTGGTCACATACTTAATGGTATGCAGTATAAAAAGTTCATTCTGTATTCATTTGTGATTATTAATTTAAATCTTTATTAAAATAATTATTTCAGCCCATTATGTGCTGCCCCTTAGAAAAATCACAATACAGACTTCTGCTGCAATTTTAAGCTTATTTTGTTCCAGAATGACAAGCTTCAGCACTTGGCTTTTTTTCTTGGCACAATTGTGTGGTCATTTTTTCCTACAGGAATAAACCAAATAGAATTAGAAAAAAATAAGACAGGTAAAGAAAAAACACAGAAACCTGTAGAACTATAAATCTCTTTGGAAAGAAAATGAAATCAGTCTTACTACTTTGTGGGCTGGGTTACAATAGAAGCCCACTTGCTGCCTCCCTGCCCCCAAGGGTGCATGTAGAGCTACTGATTTGGATCATTCTTACTTGTCCCCAAACACATGACTCCAAAAGGAAGCACCCAGATGTCCACACATCAGGCAGTGGTGATTGTCAGGTAGATACACCAGTAAAAACTGCCACAACCTGTGTCTGTATCCAAAGAGAGACCTGGACTTCTTTCCCTTCTGGTAGCTGCTGCCTGGGCACTAGGCTGCTTTTTGTCAGGCTTTATTATGTTTCAAGAATGCACAATCTTTTCCTGTCACACAAATATGAATAATTGAAACAAATGTGATTATTCTTCTCTCCCTTTCTTTCTTGCACAGTGTATATTATGACTTATTCATGTTTTTTTTTCTCTTATGAAAATACAATTTGGGTTGCACTATTTCTTGTTGAGAGAACTATTAGAGGCTGGCTCCATGTGACTGATACATGAAGCAGAGGTGTGGGATGCAAGTTTTTGAACATCTTGTTGGAAGATAGTGTGGAATAAACATGGCAATGACACTGGGGGTAGGAGAGGAACCACTATAGCTAATTTGTCAACAGCTTCCAGGCCTGACACAGCCACAAATCTAATAGAGGCAAAAAACTGCCACACTGCAGTGACTTCTCTGGCATCACTGATAGAGAGTTCACCAAACAATATTACTGGGAGGGGTTGGAACTCCAGTAAATGTGCCTGTGAGGTCAGCATTTGTCTATCCTGCCACTTCAGATTCTACAGTTGCCCATAATCTGCACATTTCTGATGTATTTGTTGTTTTTTAAAAGGGAGACAAGAATAGAACTCCCTGTTTCCAGTTCTGCCTCTGACTTTCAGGCAACACTTATCCCTCTAGTTTGTCTGCCAGCTGATGCCAGTCTTCTCTTTGAAATGTTTTTTTTGGGGAGCTCATTTGCACTGTTATGAGCACACTCTACCTGTGAGTTCAGCCCGGGCCTCTGAACGGGCTCCATGAATAATAACAGGATCACATTAATAACTGGAATATAAGTTCAACATTGGAGAACATTTGAGTCCTTTTAGAAGGCACAAAATAACATAGATTTATCCAGAATAATACCTATAAAATTCTGCTGTAAATTACCAACTTGATGCAGACATTATTGAGGATAGTTCTGTGTCCTCTGAAGTTGATATAAATGGTCAGAATGACTTCTTCAGGCAATACAATCAGTGAATCAATGAATAACAATGTATCAGCCTTTCCTTCCTAGTTTCCAATTAAATTCAAATTGCATTAGGGTTGGGTTTTTTTAATATCATAAATGCAATCTTAATATATGATACTGTTTCCAAGATGCAAAACTAATGCCTGAGGAGAAGCCTCTTTCCTTAAACACTTATTTTCCTCAGAGAGCTCTGTTTTGTAGGTCTAATATTATATTAACTTGATATTTTGGGCTGTTTTTAAACCAATCAGCATTAATCTGCATAATCTTTTCCCTGAATAACCACAGTATCTAAGTTGTAATTAAGCATTGTCTAGTATATGGAGAATGTTAAACCAATTCTGGTTGAGAAGTAAATGGTTAAGCAATGCCACCAGTTGATGATGTAGATAAAATAATGGCAGTAACTTCCCCCAGATTTCTGTACCTGTACTCTGAGCCTTTGTAGAACAATGTACATCTTCAGCTTCAACCTACCAACCCTGGCAGTCTATTAAGAACTTGCTGGTGAATATTTATTATTTCCTCCTTTCTTCTTTTTTAAACTTCTGATCTGAAAGAATCAGAGTTTTCCTGTAACTTCTCTCTGGCCTAAAACTCAACCATTTTGTGTTTTTCCTAGGTACATCTATGTTCATATTGTCATTCATCATGGCAGAGGTATGTGGAAATAGCTCCATATTTCATTTTGTTGTATCAGTGCAGTAGTAATGGGAACATCTTTGACTCAATTCCCTACTTTAATGGAATTGTGGTTACCCTCTATCTAGAGGTTTCAAAATTCACTTCATGCTCCCAATAACTCTCAGGCTTGATGATGCCAGCCACTTTTTATTGCTCTGTTCAGAATAAAATATAACTACAAATGCTATGCTTTTAATGCTGTGCATATCACCTGTAGTCTGGTAATTTGGGCACTGGAGTTCTTTGTCATCTTTATATATTTGAGATGCTCCTGTGTTGAAACACCAAGGGAAATTCATATTTTTAAGGCAAGTAATTTACTTAGAAGTGTATGAATTGTATATTGGGATTTAACAGTAATTTAGAAAGCAACAGAGTAATAAGATTAAAATAGGAGTGGATGTGAAATAGCAGACTAGAAAAGAAATTATCCAGAGTTAAAAGTAGAAGTTATTTTTTTATGGTGTGAGGCAAAGAGACAAAAAAGCTGCTAAATTGGCTACAGTTAGAAACTGGTAAACGCTCTTAAAAACTCCATGTGGAAAACCTGAGAGCATGCAGTAATTTTTAAATGCCATAAGCTGGTTTTTGTCCTGTGCTTTGAAAAGATCCCAATAACCTGAAAAGAACAACTTATCTGATGATATCATACTGCATCACTATGTCTTGGAATGAACATGATGGGTTTTGTCTGCCCATTTGTAACCTGCAGTGGGTCTCTTTATGTTCCTGTGGGGAGAGCAGCAGGCATCTCTAGGGGAACACTTGAGGAACTGAACAGTGATTACCAATGGAACCAGTAGGGAAGCTTGTAAAACAGAAAGGTAGTGTGACATTCCTTGAGCAGAAGAGATCCACTTGCTGTAAAGATCTTGCTTCTGGGTCTTCTAACTACTCAATAAATGACAAGAGTCATTGGTATCACCTGGCATTTGACCATCCCATGTGTTTTTCATCAGCCTTTAAATGGACACCTCTTAGCGTAGAGAGATCCTAAATTAGCTGAATCCTAATCAGAAACCCATCTGGTACAAATTGACAAGAAGTTGCCAGGTGTGATTTATCCAAATCACATGATGTGTTTCTGCAGGGCATTCTTAGTACCACAAATCCCAGCCCTTTGTGATGGAGACTGACAATGTCTTGCTGCATCAGTTGGAAAGAGAAATATCACCATTATATGATCATCAGAAGACTTGTCAAGGAAGTAATTCACTAATACTTTACTAGGAAAAAGAATCCTAAGATATTAATGCTTAGAATAATCATAAGCATGTTTAACATTCAGATCAGCATGTTATTATGAACAATTATTCAAATAAAACTCTGGCCTCTTGGAACCCAATGATAACATTCCCTTTAACTTCAACTGGGCCAGAATTTGAAGCAAGAAGTTTTACTGAACCTGTTGGGCAACATTAAAAAAAACAAAAATCAGTGACAATTTAATAAATATTGTTGCTTTCTGATATGCTGAAAACACTTTTCTCTGGCTTTGTTTTTACATCCCAAAGCAGCATCATGAAGTTCACTTGATTCATAATGTCACTGGAACCACAAGATGGTATTTCTGTTGCTGCAGTATTGCTACTACTGTATTACTACTTTTATAATGTTATTCCCATAACAGTCATATCTTATTTTAACAGGAATAAGGTCTACATGTTAATATTTAACTAATATTTATTCATACAAGTTTTCCTAAACATTCACACTGGTTCTAAATATTGACATATGGCAAATTCCAGAAACACAGCAAAATATTGATCTGTTTAACCTTCTGAACCTTAAAGACTCATTCAAAGAAATTTAGTAGCTACCTACATAGTGATGAAGAAAACACTCTGAAGACTAAGCTAAAATTGACTGAAGACTTCAGGATATATCTCCATATTTCTGCAGGAAAAGGGAGAAATGCCAGAAATTCATGCCAGAGATTCAGAGTATATACTTAGTGTGTAGCCTGTTCTGTCTAACTCCTTAACTGATGCTAGTGAGTGCACCATAAAGAAAACACAGTTTTCATCCTATGTTAAGATCTTAGGCTTATTGTTGATCACAATTTATTAAATTGTACATTTCTTAATGTATATCCTTGGTGTGAGTCAGGGAGAAACTCTGTTCATATGCAGAAGAGCTAACAGGGAACAAGCAACAACTCTTCCCTCCTCCACACCTTGGCTTTTTTGCTGTTGTTGTTCTTCATAAACATTCTGAGCTAATACACTGTGATCACAGTTTGTGAAGAATTATTTTTTATGCAGAGGAAGGAAAAACAGAGAGTTCTTTCTGTAGTTCAAACAGATTCTACTGAAGACTGTACTTGAAAGTGCTAAAAATGAGGACTTCACTTGGATTAGTGCAATGAAACCTGCTGCCTTAAGGAAGAGCAGCTCTCTGAGGCAGAACACTTTCCCTCCAGGCCAAGTGGTGCCATAAGCCAGTAATGGGTGAGACAATCCTCCTCCCCAGCTGTCATTTTTATTTACTGCTTCTTTTTACTCTTCCAGTAATGTTTTAAATCCTAAAGCACATTGAGATGCAGGGAACTGCAGCCAGGTTGAAGAGCAGAGGAAGGAGTTTGAAGCTTTGATGCTCATCATATTATGCCTTTCATCAGACTTTACCTGCTCCAGATCTGTTTCTCTGCTCTGGGTGCAAGTAGCACTTCTGGCTGCTGCCATGCACCCTGAATGTAGATGGCTGTAAGGGCTAAGAGTGAGCCCTGCCTTCAAAATATCTTATTTCACATCAGCCACTTAGCAGGGAAGCAGCTCTACTACCCATGCATACTTCTTAATAGCAACACTTCTGGTCAAAGCCAAGTGTTGAGATGTGCTGCAGTTGTAGAGCCAGTTGTGTGACATTCCCACAGCTAGAAAATACATTGATCATTAATTCAGCTTTAAAGGATTTGAGTCAAACTTTCAACTCATGACAACCAATGCACTTCTAGCACAACAGAAGGAGCTATGGCTATTTACCTCCTTTTCAGGCCCTGGACATCTGCAATATATCTGACAATTACATTTTCAAAACCATAAATCCACAAAAGTGTCCTTAACTTTGCCTGACAGTTTCAGTACCATGTAGGGGTCACAATACTCATGCCCTAAATCAGGAAAACGATTAACCACTAGAATTTTGAGGTCATCCATGAGCAGGAAAGTAATTAGGTTTAGATCCTCACAGATAAGAAATTAGCTGCCAAAATGCACAGATGGAAGTTTCAAATAATGCTTAATAAGTTAAGATGTCTAACTGATATTGATTCCTTTGAAAATCTGACCTTTAGAGCTTAAAATTAAGCTTCCCCATTATGGTTAAGAGTGTGTGAAAACTTAAGTGTGTGCTTGAATGTGTTTCTCATTGGAAGATTCTTCCATGGACAATATCCAAAATATAATCATTTTAGGCCAAGAGATGGCAAAGGGAGCAACCATCAAAAATCAAGAGATATTCTGCTGGTGTTTGGTGAAGCAGTAGGTTGGACAATGCCTTTTTCCAACGGAGGTGACTTCAGGGGGAACAGCTTTCAAATGAGTTATTTCAAACAGATCAATTTGTCATTCCAAAAGAAAACATATCTGCTCCTAGCTGTGGTCTGTGAGGCAAAATGGGTTCTAGTCTCTCCATAAAGCATTGTGCTTCTGTTTAACTCAGTGCCTTTCTACTTTACTCTACTTCTGCTCTTACACCCCACGACCTCCTGCAGTGGAGCTACTACATATCCTTGATGAGGTAAAGAGGAATGCAGAAAGACAGAGTATAAGCTTTCAGAAACTCAGATAAATTAACCTGACTGTGAGGAGAGGAGGAAATAAACTGCTTAATGAACTGTTATCTTGGATTTTTTGTGTGGCCCAGGATGAATTGAAATTACTGCATTGTTCTTTAAACTGACCAGCATGGGGCAAAAGATGGCTTTATGCTTGGGTAAGGGTTCTGACCTTAAATGTCCATTATGCTCCTCTGAGCTCACCCTGGAGATCAGGAGATCATTTCTTTTTTTGTAGTGCATGTTTTCCAGCTCTCATTCTGGAGAGCTCACCCAGGAATAATAATGTATGACTGTGCAAACACAAAAGAAATATTTCCTTGGTGGCTGGAATATGAATGAGACACAGTGTTTAGCATGTACTACCTATTATGCAAACAACTATATCTCCTGGAAATTGGTAGTCTCTTTGCAAAGCACTTTTTAATTCTAAAAGGTTGTTTTTAACATAGACAACTTTAACTCTGCCTCTACATGCTTGATCCACTTTCCTAGTCCTTACCGAGCTGAATCTCTCTGGATGTGGGTGTATGGAAACAGCCATTTAGAGCTTAAGTCATGTGCATCCTCCATGATGATCACCAAAGGGATGTTAGCTTGGGAATTTTCTGATGCATTTGGGCTGTCATAGGGCAAAAAGTTAGCTGCAGCCCATAGAAAATCAGCCTCCTTGGCTAGGGTGGCTGTGGAGGAAAAAATGTGACAGAAGTGAACAGAGTGGCTGGGGGTTAGAACTGCCTTTTAAATCTGGTTTCTGAGGTGAAGTACAGAGTAGGAAGGATCCCTCCAGCTACAGAGCACTGTAGGCAGTGCTCTGCCTTCCATGGCATGTCACAGAACAAGTCTGAAGGCTGAGAAGAAATAGCCACCTGAAAGGACTGAGGAGAACACTAAAAGAGCTCTGAGACTGTCAGGGATACAAAAGGGAACCTGACACTGGTTTTGTAATGGTTTACTGTCTTTGGGAATGGGATTTATGCACAGTAAAGACAGTTTTTCTGAGAAACTGTGTAGGTTGGAGGAATGTGTTCATCATTTTCAGTAAAAGAAAAAGGAAAGAGGTTAAAGAAATTAAAGGCTTTTTTTTTGTTGTTGTTGTTGTTTATTTGGTTTGGTTTAGTTTGTTTGGGTTTTTTGGTGGTTGTTTTTAACAATGCAAATCATATGAGGTTCCAGTTCCATCTGCCTACCTTGTTCCAGTTGAAGGATTCATCCCACTCAGGCAAGGACTTCACAATAATAAATTATAATTTTGTTATAAACCACAGGCAGTTGAAGAATACAAAGCATTTTACAATTAACCAGATGAAATTCAATCTTATGCAACAGATTAATTTCCTCTTATTTCTTTCTCTGGAGGGATGCAAATTGTCTACATCTGTACCTAGGCTGTACTATATTTAGCATAGAAAAATCTGTTTATTCCTGGATGTTGGCAGTGTACCTTGAACATCTGTAAAGCAACATGGTGTTAAATTCATAAAAAGGTGTATGAGAGAGCTAGCTTCCAAATCCTGCCAAAAGGGGGCTGAAATTTGTTTCAGTTGCTCCTTTAAACTGTAAATGAGATAGGATCCATACAGTGCACAGTTTGGGTTTGTATTTGATGAGGTTTTTACTTTGGTGGAGCTTTGTGCTTTTTGCAGGCCTGCAGAGAACCTGATGAAGACAATACAGATTTTACAGCTGCAATTCTGAGGTGCTAAAACAACTTGGAAGTACTCCTGCATTATATTATTCATGTTTCTCCTCTGCCTCCAAAGAGTGCAAAAGTACTTACTTACTATGGAAATAAGAAAATGACAACAAAAAGAAGCACCACTGATGTTAAATCTGTTTCTGCTTCCTATAGCTTGGATAGAATTATGTTCACATGGCTTTAAGAAGTTTGGAATGTAATGAATTTTCAGTACAGTTCACTCTTTTTTTCTGGGTTTTGAAAGATTTGTATTTTCCTAGCCCAGCTTATTCCTTGGAAAAGAAACTAAATCCACTGGTTTGGCTCTTGCACACATGTGAAATGTTCCTCCTGCATTACAGATCACTTTGTGAAAGTCCCTGTCCCATGTTGCACATTCTTAAATCTGTATTGTCAGTAAGAAATGTGAGGAGAAACTCTGTGTTAAAAATTCCTTTCAAAAGAATGTAGAGTGAAAGAGGAAGGAATTAAAGTATAAAGCTCTGGTACCTTTACTACACAGAGCAAAACACATCTACAAGGCAGTTCTGATGGAATTCTAATGCAGATTTATTACTGGAATCTGCAGCTCCCTGTAAAATGCAGTCAAAAAACAAATAAAGAGCAATGTGTAGGAAGTAAAGATGTCAGCTAGTAAAATGTCTCTTTCTGAAAGTCTGCCTTTTTCACAAGCCTTTCCATCAACTTTTTATGAAGTTTCTAGAGTAGACCAAAATAATTAAGGCAAAATGACCTTGAGGATTATGCTTTGTTCAGAACAGTGACTTGTCCAATCACTGTAGGAAAGGGTGGCAGATTGTGATTGATGTTTTCAGAAGAACTACAAAGTGAAGTGTATGAATGGTACCTTAGCTTTCTAACCATGTATGACAAATGCAGGCACTGCAAGAAGCTCTTTATCCCCAGATGCTGTGAAAGCACACAGCAAATTTCATATGGATGAGCCTATGAGAAGACTATCTAAAGAGCTAATCTAAAATCTCATTTTCAGAGTTGATTCTGGTGTTTCAGAAGAGAACATATCCCTGAATATAAATCTCATATCAGGAGGATTAGGACGTCAGTGATTAATATAAATTTCATTTTTAGACACGTTGTGGGATTTCTATGGCATATATAAAACACTGAACTTGTTGAACAGCATGTCCCTTTTCAATTACAGTTTTAATGAAGAAATGACTTTTACAAGAAAAAGCTCTCATGAGCTTAATATTATAAAAAACTGCTTCTTCTTCCTTCCCCTCCTGCTTAAATCAGGTACATTTGGTTATTCTTGATGAAACAATATTTTCATTATATTGCCAGGCTGCATCATATTTTATAATGAAAAGAACCAACTGTTGTCTCATCTCCATTTATTTACCTCTCTGTAGCTCCATGAGCACCTTGGGATGGGGAACTGTTGGAGTGAAGTCTAGTGATAGGCTTTAGAAACAAATCCACAGGGATTTAGTTACCTAACTCCCGCTCAGAGACAAAAAGGTTTGAGTGTCTTAGTCTTTTAACTGATGCTGAAGTTTAAAGGGTTCTGTGGATGTGACAGTCCACCCCAAAGCTTGCAGAGTGAGGCTGGAGATAGTGAAAGGTTGCTACAGTGCTAAGCTTGATGATCTCTCAAATGGCAAGAAGAAAGATGCAGAGCTTAAGTCCACTGGCCAGCATTGCCTCAAAACACCTTGATTTTCTTCCAGAGATATGCTTTGATACTTTAGCTCTATTATCCTAAAAAATCTTCCCTGTTTTCTGAAACTTCTGTCTGAGACATTCCCAATCAGTACTCATCTGTTGCATGCTCTTAATGCAGGCTGCACACAGGAAAAAGAGTGGAACCTCCAGTCAGGTTGCTGAGCACTGCTAAAACATTTTCAGTAATAAAAAACCCCCACTTACAGTAACCCAAATTTCTACCACAGGTATTGGTTCTGAGTGGTACTTTAGCAAGCCTATTAGATCTACCTTCATTCACACCTCTGAAACTTGCAGCCTGACTAGTCTGGAAACAGTTTGACTAAGAAAGACATTACTAAACATATTAGCAATGTCCTTCACCTCTTACCTTTATGTGTGTCCAGTGTGTGAACTGATTAGAAACTCAAAACATAAATTCCCTTTCTATTGGTTTCCATTCATTGTAATTCCATACATAAATGCTCTTCATTCATTTCTTGAGGACCCCTATTCCAAGCCCATCTGCACTTCAACTCTCCACTCTTTCAGCTAACATATAAGTGAAGACAAAGGATGTGTTCAGCTATGGGAAATGTTAGCAGAAGGAAAGGTCATCATTTTTCTCACTGATGAATAGTCCCCTGAATCCTGTAAATGCAGTGAGATCAATGTTTGTGATCAATTGATTAAATATTTTAAGCTTTATTTCACTGTCTGAAATTCTGAACACTGATTTTCCTTCAAAATCAGAATGGATATGTTTGAGTGAGAAATCCTTCCCCATGAAATATTAATGGTAAGGATGCAGTACACAGTCATGAAAGTAATAAAGGCCAGGTTCCTGTGGTCAAAAAAGTATTGAAATTTACAGTTATCATTGCATAAATGGTGCTGGTGTTTGAATGTCACTCACCAGGGAGTTATGATTCACATCTCTTTTCAATACATTTTGCATTGCTCACAATGTAAGAAACTGCAGGACTTCTTTTTTCACATAATGCACTGAAATTGCCTTTGGAAACATATGCACAAAGTGCACAGGAATGTTCTTTTCCTTTATGGTTGTGGCTCCTCAGATCTAAATGCAGAATGGATGCCATATATACAGAAACATTCTCTGAAAAGAAATTAAGTCCCTGGTCTTCTATTTATATATATGCAGCAATTTTTAGATGATAAATAAATAAACAAAACTAAACCAGAATTTTTTTGGTTCTAAGTGACCATGTGTCTACTTTTTGAGTGTGTAAAAGTTTCTCTAAAGAGAGAATTTTTCCATCTTCCCTACAAGAGAAGAGCTATTTGGAGATATCATTTTTATGGAGACTAAATAATAGGTTTTTTCTTCCAGAACAGTTCTGAAGCTGTGTTTTCATTCAGCCCTGTTGTTTTTTTTCTGGTCTATATTACCCAGCATCTCTTCTTAATTCCCACAGGTGCCCCTAGGGACTGTAGGGACTGCAAAAACCCACTGAGGGACTGCAGGAACTTCTGTAAGCTCCAGATGCCTGACTCCTAAATACTTCCTAGTGCTCTCTTGCTCAGGATCTGCTACTTAGTTTTGTTGAGCTCAGGATGGATCACAAATGGGTTATGAGCTCACAATAAATTATGGAATTAAACCAGCAAATGGCTCTTTAAAGTAACCTCAGTACCACATATTACATGGCACTACTGCAACTTAACCCACTTTGCTCAGCTCATTCATGAGCTCAGAAACACTTTTATAAACAGCATTTTCTGTGGTGACTCTGTCTCTCCACTGCATCTGCAAACAGTGCCAAAAGCTTTGTATTTTCTTCTTTCTCCTTTTTAAATATTACCCAAAGCTTTGTATGCTCTGGGTCTGATGTGGAGAAACATCACTGTGTGCTCTTCAGGTGTTTTCCCAGCAGTCCCTGTGGTGCTGAGAGCCATTTCCACGCTGCCTTAATGGATCACATTTCTCTGTAAGGTTTCCATGAAAATAACCTACAGAAAATAATTGCTCCATCTTTGGTCTGATACAGCTTCTGACAATGTGTAAATGTTCAGGAAGCAATTAGTAGTCACATTTGGCAGGAGGGAAGGGAATAGAGCTGTCTGTTGACTACATAAACAGAAGAAAGTCAACTATTTGAGTTTGCTGAAGCTTATGGAAGCATCCAGTCTGACAACAGTCACTCTTGGAGTTATATTCAATGTTAACACAGACCCACATGGTTATTCCTTCTTGTAGAAACAGTAAAGCAGCCTTGCAAATGGTCAGAAAAGATACAAGACTCAAGATAGATGGTTTTGACTATGAAAATGTTTCCTATCAAAACTTAAAATATTATCACTGTAATACCTCTCTATTCATTGAGTTGTTGGAAGAACAACAGGTTATAGCCCCTCCATCCAAGGGCTTAATGCTGAAAAAAAATGTCAAATATAAAGAATCTTAAGCATATACTTGCTAAAATAACATGGTTTTAATATGATATCTTTTAAAATCAGTCTTATGTTACTTCCTCTTCAAATTTTGCCACTTAGAGAGGTCAAAATCATACACTCTACCTACTTGACATTCTGACCTGACTGCAAGTAAAGTGTTTATAAACACCCAAATTTCCTCTGAAGTTCTGCTAGTAGAAATACTTTCACATGCCTGGCTCTGTCTTGGCACACAGGGAGCAAATTGTCACCAGTGTCATCTCCCAGGCATATTGCTGGTGGCCCCAAGGAATCACACCTAAGAAATCATCACGTTAAGTTAATTCCTTTAATAATACTTCAGTCATTTACCTTCCTTGGCCTTTACAGGTGAGTTAACACTCTGTTTGCCTATTTACTGATACTTGATGATCCCTTTTCTTCTTGGGTCACCCTCCTGCTCCAAACCTGGGAGGCAGTCTCGTCTCTTATGGCCCTTGCCTTTGCTTACTGAGGTTTGTTCACTTTCTCCTCTCTCTTTTTTATTTCCAGGTAAGGTAAATTAATTAATTCAAGCCTTATCAGCCACATACCTGCTAGTCACAAAATCACAGACTCATTGAGATTGGAAGAAACCTCTAAGATCATCAAGTCCAACTGCTGATGGTCCTATCAGTCAGCTTGCACACATCCTTTCTTGTCAATAAAGAGGAATGTGTCTCACTCTATATTTTTTTTTTGCCTACAAACTGACTCTGTGCAAGTTACAGCATACTAGTAAATCAAGACATCTTAAGAAGCCTGATGCCAGTGGTGTTTATATTTCACAGACATAAGCATCAGCATTTGTGATGCTTCATGAAGTCTTGTGCTGCATATACTTAGCCAACATGACACTATCCTTCACATCACACTGAGCTAAGTGGGATTTTACTTACAGCACAAAACTGACAATTCTGAAAGTCCTTTTTTTTTCCCCACTTAGTTTGGCTAAAAATCTGTGCTACAAGATTCTCTTTTTATGTGCAGTACATTCATACTGGGGTAGAATATAGTACACATAGTAGGCACATGTAGTAGAATTTACTCAGGCAGAATCTGTGGAGAAAGGAAAAGCAGGAAGATGGTTTTGATTTCACTCCCCATGCTTTCAGAGTCTGACCTGACAGCCTTCAAGCTTTAGCAGAAGCTCCCACTGGTGAGATGATCTCTCTGCTCACACACACTTCATCTGCCATTCAGTCCATATAGGCTATGTTCATGCATCTAAAGTTCAGACAAATCCATCAGCCTAAAACAAGGATGGTAAGACAGAAGGTCTGGTCAGCTACAGCATCCTGAACTCCTACAAACAAAAGCCCCATAGGGACAGTGCAGGAAGGTACAAAAAATTAGCAAAGCCTCCCTGATTCTGTGCTAGATTTTGCTTGTTAAGTGTTGGATTAAACATTTAAAAGCACACTTTCAAAAATGTATGGGGCTTTCACAGCAAAATTCTCAGTGATGTTAATGGGCACTGTGTGACATTTCACACGTGGCTTGAACATCCATCCTGTTCTGTGTTTTCTTGTGCCACTGTCAGCATTATAACATCTCAACATCTTCCAGTTGTGCTTTAAGCTCTGTGAGTCACATTTTCCATGAGTGAGTTGTTCTTTCACTTATTCTCTTATTTGTTTATTTATCATTTAAGGCTTTTAATGGAACTTTCCTTGTCTGAAAATGTCTCAGCCTGTTTCTTCCTTTCCTTTCCCTTTTTCCTTCCCTCTTTCCTTTCCTTTTTTTTTTTCCCTTTCCCTCTTCTCTCTCTGTCAAAACCAAATTAACTTTCTATATCCAAGCTCTTCACTCACAGTTGGTCAGTTGGTCACAGAGATGAACAGTTTCAGTAAGGGCCTGGACATAAGAATTATGTAATTTTTTATACTCTGTATCTGGTACTTCTGGTCAACAACTCCTTTTGCTGCTCTTGAGGTCAACAAACCCAAGGATCTCTGTCTGGTGACAAAGTTTGATGTTGTCATGCAAGAATTATTTTGTTTCTTCACCCCAACAGGATTACCAGGTCTTTTGATTCCATATGAGAGTCTTAACACAGGTCATTTCTAATGATATTTCCATTACTTAATTGGAAGATTTATTGGATATAAAGGATTTCTTTTACAAAACAATAAAGCCAAGTCAGATATGTGGCTGTGTTTCTTTGGCCAGATATACACCTTTTCACTGAAATTCATGAAAACATATGTCTCATGACTGCAATGAGTGGGCAGTGCATTAAAGAAAAGCTTTACCTTAAAGTGAATAAGATTTTTAGAATCAACTTTTTCCCTATTTAACCAACTCAGATACTTAGAAGAAAGTAAACCCATCCTTTAAAAGATTTCATTAAGGATAACTTTTAAAAAAGAAAATGGAAGGGGGATTGAGTTTGAATATGGTTAGGGATTTTTTTGATATGAGACACAACATGGAGGACTTCTAAGGGCATAGGCATATCTTCCTCCACTGCCATGCAGGTCTGTGTAAATCCCAACATACAGCTAGGATTGGATGACTTAAGGTTTTATCAGCTGGCTTGGGCTGACAGTCTCAGCAGGAGACAATGAAAGAATGAGATGGCATAAGTAAGAGGAAATCTCTTCTCATCTGAGAAATAGGTGACTTTGTAATAGCTCTGAAGATTCCAGCTCCTATACAGCAAGTGGTAGCCCCTAGCAAAACCCCCAGTGTTAATGCAGTGAATTTACATGCACAAAGCAGCTGGAGTTCCAGTGACTGAATTTTAACAGTGCCTGTACATTTTAAAAAATTCAGCCACCAGTTGTCTGATATACATGAACAATTCCTATGACACAAAGACTGTCACTGTAGAATTGAGAGTCAGGTCTAGAACTCTTAATAACATTTTAATCTTTCATTACCTGAGGTGTTCAATGACATTTTTCTTTGCTGTGAAGGAGTTGGGCAATTTATAGAACTGCATCATCCTTTGAAGTGAAACTGGAGGAGGACTCAGCACAACAAGAGCACATCCATACTTCTGCTTAGTCTGTGGAAAGTCTAAATAGCTACATTACCTGACTGCAGTAGGAGAAAAGGAAGAAACAAGTAACTAACATTGATAGTACAGTAAGAAAGTAGAAAACATATCTACCTTGTATTATACATTTTGCAATTTTAAGACAGATCTTTTTTTCCCAGGTGCTCTCCTTGCACCAGGCTGATAACTTCCTCCCACCCACTACCCCAACAACATCAACAATAATACAACCACGAGCTCTCAATACTCCCAAAAACATGGAAATGAGAAGCTATATTACTGGAAATCCAGCCTGGCATTTCAAAAGATGTGGATTTGAAGCATTTCTGGAACTGCAAAGGGAAACACATTTTTCCAACCAAGTGACTACCTTTTGGTCACTTATGAGTCTCCACTCAAGACTTAGGAAAGCTGAGGAATAGGGTGAATTACTTCCAATGGAAGTGCCAGCTCACATGCATCAAACAGTGCAGAACAGTATTTTCCCTCTCTTTATTCAGGGGATGTAAGTTGTGCTTTAGAAACAAAGATTTCTCTGTGTGATGGGATGACAATGAATCTAGAACTTTTAAACCCAGGAAGCCTTTGAAAGTTATTTAATTTTTCTTCTCCTGCAGGGTTCTACTGAGCTTAATGAACCTGGTGGGCTTGGCAGGCAGTCCTGCTGGCTTCTTGCAGCCTGTGGGATGTGTGGTTACTCTGGAGCTCATCCATCTCCACATCTCATCTCAGAGCAGCAGCTCTACCAGATGTGCTAATGGAGCAGTTCTGCCAGCTTGGTTGATAAGCATTAACATTTTTTAATTCTTTGCCTGCTACATTACCCTTGTACACTTAAAGCTACACACACATCACAGAATCACTGAATGTTAGGAGCTGGAAGGGACCTGGAAAGATCATCTAGTCCAACACCCCTGCCAGAGCAGGATTCCCTAGGAAAGTCACCTACAAGACTAGCAAGTACAAAGAAGGCTTCTCAAGACAGTTGCACATACCTTGCAGATCCCAGTTCAAAGCAGGCATTTCATTAAATCTGTTCTGAGAAGATCTCCTTCACAGGAAGGACTTGTAGAATGATTGCCAACAGAAGCACTTCTCTTCTTTGAATGCACAGGCTGATATGCAACAAGCTGGAATGGCTGACAAGCAAGCTTACCATTGCTGCAAGAAAACGCAGTATGGCAGTGCAAAAAGGTTGTTTTTTTTCTTAAATTAAAAAAGAAAGCTACTAGTTTAGGCCTGCAAATCTCATTAGAGGTTACTAATAGCCTTAATCTTTAATCAGTGCAAGATTAAACTCCCACCAGAAGCAAACAAATCAGTAGAAAGTAGGGTTGAATTGAGATGTACCATGAATATTTTCTCCTCTTGCAACAAAAGACACCCCTGATTGTAAAGTTCACATCACAGGCAAATTAGCATCATTTAAAAGATATTTAGGAAGGCAAAAAGGCACCATCATCTACCCCCAGAGCTGAATGTAGGAAGTATAGAATAATTTAGTTGTGGAAAGCAGAGTGGAATGCAAAACCCTTTTGATCTCCATCTGTAAACTCTACAAGTCTGCTTGTCCTCTCAAGTTCCCTTGCTGCTACCTTGCCTTTTAATTACACTTCTCTAGGAATCTGAGGCAAGAACTGTGTATGAGCTCCACCTGTCCCCATGGAATCAACAGTAACATCTTCATTGATTTCAGCAAAGACCAATCAGGCTTTGTGATATGTTAAGAAACTTAATCAGTACTTTATAGAAGCATCAATATACTGTGAGGTCACACATGTGCATGGGTGGTATTTCCAATGGCTAGGCTGCAGAAGCATATGAACATACACCATCTCTTTCAGAGTGGTATTTTCACAGTCTCACTTCTCTAGGAACACCTAAGATGTCACTGCAGGTTACAGACTAAAACTCCTGCAGAGGAGTGCAACCCAAGCCAATGTCTGAGAACACAAAGTGCTTTTAAGCTCTTTTGTCAACCTTTTCTGAAACTCCTGCTTTTGGGCTCTGGCCTATGCATTTTTTAGTTTAACATGGTTTCACTGGAGTATGAACCAAAGAGATTGCAAAGCTTGGAGACCTTTGAATAATGAGGAAGACATGAACTGAAAAATTGGATTTTTTCAAGCTTCATGGCCCAGCTGCTCAACCTAAACATAAGTAGCCATCTTTATCCTCTCATCCAGCCTCCCTTCTTTCTATCCATTGCTCCATACAGTCCAACCACTTTGGACAGACACTGAATTGTTTCTGTTTCAAAACTCTGTTATCTTTTGAGAAGTGATGGCAGTTGTCTGTCCATCCAATTCCAGGGCTTCCTACCTGTTGTATAAGGGAACCTGGAAAGGTGAGGCAGGCTGGGAAGTCATTCACCTGCCACCCTGAGCTCTAACTTGCTTCCATTCCTTGCTGTCTCCTAGGTCTCCTCCTTCTTCTGCCTTGGAGGGGGTCCTTGACATTGGACTTCAATGTATTTACAGGTTGATTCCAAGTTGGCCTTTGTCATTTCAGTATCCCTGAGCTAAATCCATTGGTGCCTTCTGACAACCTAGCTGCATGAAAGTTTGTTTTACCTGGTTGGCTACAGTGAGTTACAGATGCTGCACACTTTTCATTTCAAGATAGGAAGTCCAGTCAAAGGGCTTTCAAATTTGGAGGTTTAATGCCATTGTATGGACTCAAGGATCTAAATTCCTATAAACTACTCTGTTAAGTGTAGATGAAATATTCCCTTCAGTTATGCACTCATAATGATGGCTGTAGGATCACTAACAAGAGAAATATTCTCCATGTCAGTTATGAAGATAACAACAAATTTCTTATAACAAAATCTCTTTCAAATCATTAGTTGGTAAAAACAAAGATACTTCCAAAACAAAGGGCAGATGAAATGGAAAATTGACCCCACAAAGAGTAGCAGCATTATTAGCAATAGGAAATCATATTGGGAGGTGCAGAGTGTGCTCAATATCTTTGGAATCAGGCTCTGGATTAATTTCATTGAAATGTAATATTTCCTCTTTCCATTTTAGATAACCTCCATTTTAGGAGATGTGATCTAAATACCAGTAAGGTAAAGCAGATTCTTACTCTCTTTAACAGAGTTTGAAGAAGGCCTTAGGCAAACAAAAAGCTTAGCCTTAGACAAAAAGAAGTGAAACTGCAAATTTTTCCACTGATTTTTAGAGGCCATTGGATTGAATCCACAACAAATTGTCTTTTTACAGAATTCTTCACTGTAACCAACTGAATAAGACACACAGGTTAATTAGATCAAAAGTTGGGGGGTTTTTGTTTGTGTTTTTAAGCCAGACTTCAATCTCTTTCTGCAACTTAACTACACATTTTTTTAATTTACCCTGTTTCATTTATATGTAAAACAGAACAGCTTTTCTCCTGTCTTTTGGCACTCAGTGTTTTTTCCACTCAAACAGCTTTGTATGTGTTCTGTAAGAAACTATTCACTCATGTGAAAAAAAATTCTAGCTCTTCCAATTTTCATTTAATTTGCCTGGTATCCTGGAGTGACTCAGAGATTCAATTTTCTCAAATACATCATTTTTAGCTTTACTGCTCAAATTATAAGTAACACAGGAAGTAAAGAGCAATGACAGAATAACAAGGTACGCAATTAATATTTCTTTGTTACTAAAATTAAGATCTGACAGAGTAAAACTTTGCTATGTAACGTTCCTTACTGAATCAAGACACAGATGTACCTACTGTAGGGGTAAATTTTTAGTGAAAATGAAGATCATTCTAATCTCCAAAAGCAAACATGTTATTTTGTTCTATTTTCCAGTGTTGTCACTCATAGAGAAAGGGGAACTAATGTAAGACATAGTGCACTGCAATTACACCATAATTCTGTGCAGTTAACATCTGTATATCACTTAACTCTTAGATGTTTTAAGGCATTTCAGCACTGGACAGATAATTAGAAGTAGTTTTGAAGTTATCTTTAGAGATTTATCTACATCCAAACACAAAACTTAGCACCACACTATGACTGAGAAAGCTCTCCTCACCCATGCATGGGCTCTGACTCACATGCCACTCCCTTCCTAGCCTATCCACTACAAATTATCAGCATTCTTAACAAATTAGGCCACCAAAAAGCCCCCATTCCTGTTTTGCTGTGGGCGATTTTCCTTTTTGGCTGGCCAAAATCATCAAAGACTAGTAGGAAATGCAAATAATCTATAGCTAATTCAGAAGATAATTAGCATAGAAAAGACTCATCAGAGGGTGACTCATAACACCCATTTTGGCACATTTTTAGAATGAGAACAGTTGTTCATTAAATATTTGACTCCTTTTTTCCCCCACCCTCCCCCTTTGAAAACTGCTTTTTGAAAAGACATGGAATTTGCTTTTCATCATCTTCAACAGAGATTCTGAAGCTGTTGAGATCATTTCCTGTTTTCCACAAAAGAAAAACATATATTAGAATAGAAATAATATCAAGTCTAGAACAATACTTAAACTATGCTTTCTGAAGAGGCAGAAGTATGTACAGCCAGCAAGCTGGAATTTTAAAGCTATATTGCCACTAAAGACCAATGAATAGAACTATTTCTAGATGAGTCTGTCACCTACCTGCAACCTGCACCTCTTACTTTTGTTAGCCTTTGTGACACCAACATGCCCTTATTGTCTTTCTTCTCTAGAATGTTGTTCTTCTGCAACTGCTGAAGTTCTCTGGTGCTTCAGTTCTCTCTGGAGCATTGGTGGTGGTCTGTGTGGCAAAGACTTTTCCTGTCTTCCTACAGTCAAGGGGCAGCTGTGATGAGACTATCAGATGTTCTTTTCCAAAAGCCCTTACTCCTGATGTCTTCATTTTCTGCTTCTGACTCTCTGAGGGATTACTGTTTTCCTTTCACAGACTATTTCTGTACTTATCTTCAGGACAAACCTTCCAGTTCTTTTCCAGGTTGCTTCTTTGAGGTACATGCTGAAGGCAGAGAAAGGCAACAGCCAGGCCATGGTTTTGTACACTGTAGTGTCCAGTGGCAAACAGCAAAGCTTCAGACTTGCTGAGAAGTTCTCTGATGCCTGCAGAGACCAGCAGCCAAGGAAGGAACTGTAGCAGGTAATATTTTGTACCTTACTACATTTGCCTCCAACAAACAAAACAGCAAAGGATACAGAAGCTGTTTCTTGGTGTCCTGAATAAAGTGTTGCTGATGTCAATACTTTTTATCTGCCTTTAACTGTCTTTTATTCCCAAATCACACACCAAAACCTTTCCTGGTGTTTCTGTTAGCCAGGAAACTTTCTGTCACTAGAATGAGGCAGGTGATGAGAATGGAAAATCACATTTGAGGCTACTGCCTTTCTTTTCTGACATTTTGCAAGGAAAAGAAGTCCCTTTGGCTAAGTTTTCATGGCTTCATGTATGACATTTTGTCACTAAATTTGACATGAGATTGGGTGCTGTTTCTACCATCAGAAAAAAAAGAGATAAATATGTCAGGGGAGCATAGATGGGAGCAGCTCTCTGTTCTAAAGGATGTTTAAATGCTGTTCTTGTCAATGCTGGAGACTTAAGCCCACAGAATCACAACAGAGTGCAGAGATAACTATCATTTCTTAAAATAAACATTCTACCATATATAATTGGAAGATTTTTTTTTTTCCCCCCTAACTCTTCATTTTCTGGATAAAACACTCTGAATGAAGATCAACAGAAGCCTTAAAAGTAGTGAAAAATAAACCATTTAACATAAAAAGACATCTGCTCTTCAAATGAAATGTATTTTCTGGTGATAAGAAGCACATATTTGCTAAAAAAGGCCTGATAAATGAATTTTGGTGAACCAGGACTAAATAACTGATGTAAAAAGGAAAACGTGACCACTCAAAGGATTGTTAAGGAGGAAATGGACCAGATTTTGCAGCTCCCCTTGGGCTATAAGGGTCAAAGAAACAGAAAGGATTGTGCTTTGCCTACTGTATTGCTCTCAAAGCCTGGCTGGCTAAAATTCAGTGACTTGTTTACCCTAAAATTAACTTAGATACAACAGAAAGTTAGCAAAGTGCTTTTTAAAAGGCCCCCTGCACAGTAAAGTCAGAGTGCTTTTTCTCCTTAGCAAAGCCTAGGCAAACAAAGATTTTTCATAAGCTAAGTAGGGATATGAACGAGATCTTTGTGTGTTGAACACAAGTTCAGTTTTACCTCAAAGAATGACACAGTTCAATATGTGGGCAGAAAAGAAAAATGTTTTGGCATTTCCCCAATGTCTGGATTTTGGGAATTTCTACTTGTCAAGGAACTGAGATAACCAGAAACGTTTGCACAGTAGCCCTGTGGTTGATATACTCACTGAGGCTGTGGGAGTTTCACCTTCAGTTCCCTCATTCTCCTGATGGCATTTGAATCCCTGTGAAAAAAACTTTTGCTTGTCTGTTTTAACCATCAGGCTAGATAGAAAGTGTACTGGGATTGGGGGATGGATGAGACCTGTGGCATGTTTTCATTCTTATCTGGAGTAATGATGCACTTCATTTTGCATGCATGGCTAATACATTGTCTTTGGGAGGGAAATGCTGAGTGGGATTCAGTCACTGGAAGTTTGTTTGTTCCTGAGGAATTGTGACTTGAGTTGAAACAGAAATAATTCTGTTCTGTGATTTCACTTTTTAGCTAAGTAACTGCACTTTCTGCAGCTAACAGCATGTTCTCACTGACAGCATCTGCTTCTAGTACTGAGAATGCTGATGCTTAGAGTTAGTAGCAAGGAAGGCTGCACCTGCAGAGAGGGGTGGATGGGAGAGCTGACCCTAAAGTGACCAACTAGGGATTACATCCCATAGATGTCATATTCAGTAGAAGCTAAGGGATCATGAGGGTCAAGCTCTCTTCTTCAATGGCCAGTGTCCAAGGAGGACTCTGTCCATTCTGCCTTTGATCCAGATCTGTGAGTTCCTGAATACACCTCTGGCATCCAGTTCATAGAATCTAGTTCTTGTCTGCTGCTGATTCCAGTCTGGGACTTCTGCCACAGCATCAGTGGTGATGGTGACATAAACCTTGACAATTCTTTCCTGCATTTGATGTGCTCCATGTTTGTGGCTTATGTGGGGGAGGGATAATCATGAATAAAAGTANATATATATTATTCAGGGACATTTGGTAACCAAGATAAGTCCTTGGAGTAGAGGCATAGGGGAAGGTATCAGACAGAAACAGTACCAATGCACAGATGGCTGTGTCACTTGGCCTTCAGCTTTAAACCTAATAGGCCACCTGAGGCAAGATGACACACGTCCTGTCATACTGCATGGCTTAATTGCAAGAAGTGTTATCACAAAGAGGCATAGGTTTTTAGCAGGAGACAGTAATTATACTGAGAATAGCAATTTCCATGGGCAGGGCCAGTGCTGTTGAAATAAGGAGTGAGATGTGGCTGTTTATGAAACCAGAGAGAAAAGACTGCCTTGTGTTTGGTGAGGTTTGTGAGAAAAGGAGTTTATGGTAATAAAATGCATGGTGAGCATATATAAATTGAGTTTCTCACCAAGACTCAGGTGTCAGCCACTGTAAATTTAGATTTATGTTCCTTTTAACTGACTGTTAGCATAAGCAATTCATTTCTCCAGATTCAGAAATCTTCTGGCAGCAGTACACATATACCTTACATTTTAATCTTCCTTTCAACATACAACTGAGAATAAAACTGTACTATGAGCAAAAGAAATAAATGCAGAATTCTCTTGATCCTCAGAAGAAATAATTTTGATTAGGAAAATATGGAACAACAAGTATTACTCTGTTGATCTCTAAACAGTCAGCATGTACATTCACTTCTGCTAAATGTTATTGGAAATAAACATGAAAAATCCATTGTTCTGTAAGCATGGGCCTTCTGTCCTCAGTGTTTGGTTTTGAATGTGACATTTAAAAATAAGAGCTAGTAGTCATTGAAAAATGTGTTTAATTTAAATGATTCCTAATGTGAAATTGATTTTTTTTGGTAGAAAATTCATCCAAGCTAAGAAGAGTATACTCCAAACATAACTTTTAACAGATATAATAAGCTAAAACTTTTTTGTTGGCATTGGCTATCATAAGTTTGGGGTATTTTTTTTCCCCTAAAATGGTTCCTATGAAGACTGTTCCATTATCTTTTACACTGAGAAATGAGGTGTGCTGTTTTTCTGTACCCAAGCCATGTAACTGATCACTTCATCCATCCATGCTCAAGGGTTACCAATAAAGTTTTACTAATGAAGTGTTAATGGAATAGTTTTCTGCAGAAAATGCTGCAAAGATGTCCTTCACTGCTATTCTTTGGAGAATACTTGGTTGTCTGTGAATATCTAAAGCTGCAATTCTCATACATATTTCCAGTCACTCTCTGAATGTACTTAAAGAGCCTAAACTGAAATGGGAAAGTGCCCTCCCTACCTTAAACAATTCTGATACAAGCCCTACATTCCTGGAAAATGACTTCTGGTACTTCATGGGGTAGTCAGCATTTGGGAGGCTTGCTAATTTTTTCAGTGAAAGCCTCTGAAGCTTCAGAAAGTGCTATAAAAAGAGAGTAATGATTTAATAAGACATTAGGAGATCAATAAGAATCCCAGGATATCTGAATTGTCTTTTACTTTAGCAGCTTGAAGCAATATGTGACCATGTCTAGACTCTGCTAAAACCTATCCAGATACTGCTTTTCCTTTGGTATGAACAGCAGGATAATTTTCAGAAAACATTTGTTAAATATTCTTGGAAGAGACAAAACCCAAAGCTGAGATAAAAATCTCTCTTCTGCAGTGGTGATGGTGACATAAACCTTGACAATTCTTTCCTGCATTTGATGTGCTCCATGTTTGTGGCTTATGTGGGGGAGGGATAATCATGAATAAAAGTAATTTCTTCTGTCTCATCCATCTCTCCTCTTTTTTTCTGTGGGAATCAAAATCCCAAAACTTTCTTTATCTCTGTATACAAGTCCTGCAATGTGTGCAATAGCACACTGATACTTATTACCTTCCTTTGATCTTAATGAGCATATTATGGCAAAAACTAATGAGATGTTACAGTTCACATTATACACATATTAAATATTACAGTTTGTATTTAAGGCCTGAGGGCCTCAGAACTATACATAGCTGAAGAAGACTTCATGGTTGTGTGCAGACATCAAGCCTGCTCAACCTCTGAGCATTGCCATAGTAAGTTAAATACATCACTTTCCATTTTAGTTTTAATTTATC